>WOGN01007045.1:0-12069 GCA_015342105.1 Leptinotarsa texana | reverse complement strand
GAATATGTTGAATTTGTTTTCTTTTTTACATAGCTCGTATGATGTTCCTGGATTCGATTCCTAAATGTTCTGCTAGTTTGACCAATATATACCTTAGGGCATACTTTGGATGTTTTGTCTTTATTATTTTTAACTAACTTTCCCAACGTATTACTTGTTCTACATGCAATTTTAATATCTCGATTCCTCAAAAATGAAGCCACTTTTTCCGTTGGTTGTCCATAATACGTTAAAGCTATATAATTTTGATTATCTATCTTATCAATGGAAAAAACGTCTCGAATCGCTTTTGTGTAGACTTTCGTGGCAAGTATTTTGTTTATCAATTCGGCTTTAAACCCATTGTTTACCGCAATTTGTTTGATGATATTAAATTCTTTATCGAAATTATCTATTGAAAGAGAAACATTAATTAATCTGTGAATCATGCTATTATTAGCTGCTACTTTGTGTTGATAAGGATGGCTTGTTAAAAATAATAAAGACAAAACATCAAAATTAGAGAAATCAGGAGTATATAAATTGTGTGTAAATAAAGTGTTGAACGTGCCCTAAGGTAAATATTGGTCAAACTGGCAGGACATTTAGGAATCGAATCCAGAAACATCATACGAGCTATGAAAATAAAAAAACAAATTCAACATATTCAAATCATCTTCTATAAGAAAATCATATATTTAATGAACAAATACTTTTATATGAACATTGAATTACACAAAAAAACATACTTTAGAAACAATTACTTCTGTATGACTTATTCGATTGATGATTTGTAGATTTTGTAGAAATCCAAATTGAATATTGGATAAACCTTTATATGAACATTGAATCATACAAAAGCACTTTTTTCTATATAGTTCGTCCACCAAACATTCGTTATAAAGTTGAACACATGGAATACTTCATCCTCAATGGCGGACATCGATGTTTCGAAATAAGATACTTACCTTATTGCCTCTTCGGCACCATCACAAGATAATTCACTCAATTCCATGCATATTTCAATGTTCATATAAAAGTAGTTGTTTCGAAAGTGATTTTTCTTTCATATGATCCAATATTCATATGAAAGTAGTTGTTTCTAGAGGGCTTCTTTTCAATTTGTGCCTGAAAGTAACTTTCTACACATCTTTGTGAAGAGTTCATTTCGAAATCAATTGTTTTCTTTCTTTTTTTGGGAGATTCTCACATTTTTTCTCGCATAAAGATGGAGAAGTACAAAGCCTCAACCTTTCTTTCTCGATGATTTTATTATTTGAGTTTATCAACAGATGAATATCGATTTTAATTCACAATTTTCAACTTGTATCAGGCTATCATCCAACATATTTTTTACTTGTACTTGAACTGATTCATTCAAGTCACAGGTCGCAAGTAACAATTTATCGAATAATCACAATTCCCTCGGTGACATTGCCCTTGTATTGTTTTAATAAGTGTCTAGACGTAAACGTAAGTGTGTTTGGAAATTAATAATTTATAGGAATTGTCCTCTGCGTAAAGTCGGTTCAGCCTGTTCTGCTTACGATATCAATACAAAGAGGTTCTGCTTGAACAAAACACGCACGGAGATGAAAGGGTGGATGATTGTGGTAGACGCAGAATGACTAACTAAATTCAACTCAATAATGAATAGTTGAATCACGATGGATAATAAATGATATGAAATGAATATTCATTAATATGCGACAAAGGGTTTCAATTGAAACGATAGATAAAAATTGGAAGTGACCTTTCAAACTATAGATCAATGATATATATGTGCAGAAAAACCATATGAGGAAAGTGTCAAGAAAAATGTTTGAACTAACTGAAAATCCCTAAAAACTTAAATAACGTGATTTCAACTAAGAAACACAGCTTAACTCATTGTATTCATTGTGAATAACTATGGATACATTTATGTTGATACGTTATCAATGTGAATACTCAAATAAAAAAAAGTATTTGACCCGCTATGCCCCATAAATATGGTTGAAGTGCGGTCCTCTATGGGGAATTGTGGGGTAGTCATAATAAATAACGAACCACAACTTCCAAACGAAATAGTTTTATTTCTTGACAACATAACGATAGTTCCAATCACTACCACACTACAGCATAATGAATTCAATACAAATCACAATAAACTTCCCTTTATTTTCGTTATTTTGAATGGAGGAACTTTGTTACAATTGAGTAATGAATTACAGGTAGTTATTATTATCTATTTTGAAATTTCAATTGAGATAACAAATATAAACTAAGGTTGTAACTGCTCCTATACATATTTAAATCTTCTTACTTGAACATACTGGCTTCTAAAAAAAATAATTTCGGCCTTTTACAAAGTTAATTTACAATGCATATAAATAAATAGCCTCATCTTTTTTATCCTCTCCAGCACAAGAGTAGTGAGCCCATCGAGAACATTTCAGACAACGTATCCATCCCTCGGTTGACTCTGACCACAAATAACCACAATAGATGCATTCAGATTCAGAGCTTTTACTGCCTTTCTTTTTAAAAACCCTTCTCTTCTTTTGTTTCATGGATTTCAATTTAAAATCTTTAGCTGCCCTTTTTTCTGTTCTTTTAGTTCCGCTCCTTTTTTATGGCTAGAGGCTTGTACGGTCATTCTGTGATTATTGCTGTTTTCCTCTTTGCTCATTCATTCTATTGCTTGTTCTGTTTTCCTTAGACACTGGCATCATTTGCTCTGGAGCTGTTGCAAAATTTGAGGGCCTATTGACTATCCAAGAACAACTAGGTTGTGGAGAAGGTCGCCTAGATGGGGTTTGTAAATTCTTATCGTGCTGTGGTTTTTGCGATGGTGGTGTCTTGTATCCTTTCGAAATTTCTTGGAGTGGTTGTCTTAGCACCAGAGTTGCTTTCTGAGATTTCTTGTCTCACTGCAGTGCTGTCTCTCTGCGGAATGGATTCGTTAATGAAAGACACCTTAGCAGGCTCAGGATTATCTGTAGTGTCCGCGGGGGCAAAATTTGCATTAGTGAAAACATCCTTGTATAGAGGGCATATACCTGTAGCTCTAAATGCATTGATGGCAGTCATCATTGTTGCTGCTGATATATTGTTTCTACACTTGTGGGATGGCACCGGAACCAATGTCGCTGGAATAATATATGCTTATAGGTTTCATGAAGCCAACAATCAGTGTTGGAGTTGGTATGTGCAGTGAGGTAGAAAGCACAACACACACCATTATCACGAGCCAAATCAATTACCTTCCGAGATTTAATGTGTGTTGCATAACCGTTTAGCAATAAAAGTGCTAGATCATCAATGAATCTCTTTAACCTGTATCCACCCAGATTCGTGTCATTCTCACCAATACTCAGCGGGTGCCCCATCAAGCAACTTCGGTTTCATACGCTTGCTTGGAAATATAAACATTGGTAATCATTAGAAATATAAACATTGAAGTCATCAGTTTTTCTCTTTTTGCGAAGGTGAGTGTTCCTACCTGCCTTTCACCACGTTTAGCAAGGACTTCAGATCGACTTTAGGGCACTGTGGACACACCTGTCTCGCTAACATTGAAATTTTTTTGTGGGGTAAGCTCATATTCATCATAAACCTCTTCTAAAATTTGGAAAACCTCTCAACGGCTATTCAATTAAAACTACTCAATTAAAACCCATAGCTCTAGCCACTGATGTAGATTCAGGTTTTCTATAGCTAATATCGGGATGTCGTTTCGGGAATCCTTTCAACTAATCGACCCCAGACAAACAACTCACTGAATCAAATTCATGAGATATTCAATTTTTTGGGCCACTTCAAATGCAAATTTGCGTAGGTCACGTGAAGTCGATTCATGAAACCGTGCTTCAATCAGCTTTATGTAATTAATTAATTCTGTCTCTTGATCGGGAGGAAACTCGCTTTGGAAATAGCGTGGAGTTGATTCCACAATTTTATCAGATATTTTAATTTGTTCGTAAGAAGATGGACAATTGAATATTTTGTTAGAAATCTCAATTTTGTCATTCAAACTATCTTCTACATATGCTTCTGCTACGGAGGCAAATTTCCGGCCACTGTGATGTTTTATGGATGTAATGTTGCCCCTTGCATTGGTCAGAAGAGTTATAGTGCTTTTCCTGAAACAGTGATTTGTGTATCTCTTTTTCTTTTTCAAGCCATTTCGCAATCAAGCAAAGAATTTCTCCTATTTTATTCATCTCCACATGTTGGTTAATATATTTTCCTCTCGAATATTTCAAAAATAATCCGTTACTTTCTTTATGAGGCCGTAGTGCTCTATATTTGCGATATATCCCAGTCCTTGTATCAGGTATTGTAACAATCACTATAGAATATTACTGGAATTTTTTCACAACACCAAACCATTATTTTAACACCTCGACATTTGTTTCGATCACCAAGTGATCATCTTCAAAAAAAGTTTGTTCTTAATGAGCGGGAGGGACCAATTTTCAAAACTTTCTTATATCAATATTTTTCTCAACTTCAATGTAGTTTTCAACTTTGGAAAGACACTCCACAACGTGGGTGGTTTTATAATTTTTTATTTTTCCTCAAAATAGCATATAAGTACATTTTCAGAAACCTCTTCACATGTTTATTGTCGCATCATTCACGAAATTGGTCATATGTTTTCCCATATACAAACTTGGATATGGCCTGTAACATATACAGATATTATTGCATTCGCTTTCTCAGATTCACCTAATGGGGTATCACTAGCACTATTATAATCGACATCAATCTTCTTGAGAATAACTTGAAATCGAAGCAACTACGAGCAAACACATTCAGTCAAACACGCTGTGTGCCAACAAACCGTTTCTATAGGAACGACACAGGAAGACCACTGGGTGCAGTGAAATTTTATCGCAAGTATTGACGACATGAAGGATATGGAAAAAATAAGTATCATTTAGTCATTTTGGAATTATTTTTTTTCATACAGAAAACATTTTTCAATACAATTTTAGTGAAAACATTGAATAATATGTTCAAGACAACAGTCGTTTGAAAGTGATAAATTGTAGAAAAAAAATCACGTCACGATATATTAGAAGTATTTGTTTTTAATATATTTCAGATGATATAAATTCCCATTCATAGTTGTACAAAAAATGGCACTTAATACAAAAGTAACTATCAGAAAAAAGGTTGTTTGGGTAACAGGATCAATTTTTTCTTAAAAAAAACAAAGCAGTCAGCTGCAAAGCTAAGTTTCGACTTTGACCCTCGACGAGATTCGTCCTCTGTCTTCCATTGCAACATTCACTTTAATGCAACTAGTTGTGGACTAGAGTTCAACTCCTTGTTCATTATTGATATTCGAGGATTGAGTTCTCTGTCGATCCTATATATGGCGCCTATATAAGGATCATCGCTCCTACTTACTAAGGCTTGTCCTTCAATGACAGTTGAACACAGCAATGCATTTGTGGTTCAGCCTAGCATCACTCACGATACCTATGGTGAATCGAAATAGGGCTATGTAGTGCATTGTGTTAGGGCTCTAGTTTACAACCACTTGACTTATATAATTACGTATCTCGTGGTGTCTGACTCTCTTACACATCCAGTAAAACCTTGAATATATTTGAAAAATATTCAAAATTTGAATATTATCCTTGTACTCACTGTTTTTTGAAATGAATACAACAAAAAAACTGTGACAAATCACTTGCTAAACTGAATCACACATTTTATCTGTGAATCGCTACTTTCACACAGGCACCACTTTAAGAGTTTAGAACTTGAGGATTTTCCTGTAATACTTGTGTTTTTTCCTTGAAGAAAAATGAAAAATAACATATTGGAAAAATATCAAATCAAATGTTGAAACGGCTGTCCATTAATGACGAAACAATGTTCATATCTATGAAAACGGGCTTATTGAAATCAGAAACTACGAGTAAACATGATGATGATTGAGCAGAATTTCCGACGAATCTTTGCCTTTTCTTTGAAGCTTCAATATTTTTAGAACTATTTTAATGATTTCCTCTTACATTTGATTTCATTTTTCAACATAATCATCATTGAAACTTCGATTCTTGAAAAACAGACATGTATAATAAACAATGTCCATTTATTTCTACGACATTGGTATGACTTCTTATGTAATGGCTACTCGAATCTGGAACTCTTATTCGAATGCATTTGGTATTCAGTATAAAGAATACAGTCATCACAAGGGATAATTTGCCTTTCAAAGAGATGAAAAATTACCTGCTCGAATGACCACTCAAAAATAGAAATATTTCTGTCCGAGCATCTTTTAAATATTTTGTCAACGAATTAATTTGATTCATCCATTACTCTTTGTATAAATGACTCAGTTTCCATGAAATTGGTGAATCCTTCTAATTTTTAGTAACTTCGTGAAGATACTCATTTGTCGGATCGAGGGACATTCTTGATCATTTGCCCTATTTGCAACACTTTACATAAACCACCAACCATCATATGAGCAACAGAAAATTATGTAGATCTATTTTCATAACCATAGCTCTAACTAAATGTAACATTTTCATGTGAGTTTAGAAAAAATAAATAAATTCATGTGCTCATGATCATTTTGGTCTCAAAATATTCAACAATCTCCCAGATGAACTGAAGTATTTACATAAATTTTCTTCATTCAAACATGAGTTGAAGATATTTTCAATAGAAAAATGTTTTCATAGTATACAGGCCGTTTCTTCAATTATGTGGTAACAATACGATGGTCGTAAAAATTTACGGGGACTCTCGCCCTTCCCGAGTTATACGGGGAAAACAAAAAATGCTGTTTTTCGATTATATCAACTTTTTTTTTAAATACCGACCTGTCTTTTGTACAGATATTGATAAAGCAATGAATTCACAATCCAAGGGTATCTCACTTTTGATATTTTTATAGCGTTTCATCTGAAATAACTACCATCATCAGTGAAAACAATTTCAAATTACGGTCTTGTCGTTACTTCTTTCGTAAATTTTTTCGATTTCTTGAAAATATAATTCAGACAACCCAATAAATTTGACTGGTACTTCGTACTTTATCGTTTTGTAAATTTTTGTATTGCCATATTCCTTCTTTAAAGACTTATTTCTTCGTTATCAATTGTAATACGTAACATTTTTATAATTCTATCCTGGAAGTAATGAAAATATCAGTTTTTGGTCAAAATTTGATTGTAGTATAATTTTCATATGATCAAATAGTATCTCAATTCATTTACCATCTTGAATGCGTAGGCTTTGCTTGGTTTGTATGGCAATAAAAATTAATGCGTTGTTGATATCTGTTGACAATTGTCAGACGTTTATCAACATATCAAAGATGTATTCAAATGATGAAAAGACTGATATGCTATTTAGTTACGCAAAATCAAATAGAAATCCTCTCTTGAGAAGGAATATGTATGTTGAGTTATACCCGAATCGTCGTATTCCGAACATCCAAATGTTTAGATGATTATAAAAAAAATTGAGGGACTATGGTAAATTTGACAGAAAGAAAACAAGAAAATGTGTGATTACTGGAAGTGTGAGGAATTATATAAATGTTATGAGTGAGCAAATATTACCACATAAAAATTTACACAGATAAAACATCTTTTTTTTTATTTAGAATTGGCTAGTTACAAAAATTGCTAATCAAGATTGTTCTTCACGAGAAATTGCCCACGAAATGGAAATTTCTATAAAATTTATGAGAACCATTTTGAAAAAGAAAAATTTAAATGCAACAGGATACGCAAAGTTAATCACCTCAATAAAATGGATTACGAAAGGAGAGTACGATTTGCGAAGTGATTAAGACATAGAAATAGGGAAGTAGGAAATATTTGTAAAAAATTAATATGGTCGGACGAATAAAAATTCATCAACAAAGGTTGTTTCAACAGAAATATCGGTCGGTTCGAAATAAATGTATGGTTTGGAATTGTGGGAACAAACATCCTTGGCCCTTTCTTTTACGATAATCATTTGAATAGTGGAATGTATCTTTATTTTTTATTCAATGAATTTGATAGCTACTTAGATGCATTGCCACTGAATATCCGCCACGAAATACAATATTTTTAACAAGACGGCGCTCCTTCACATAATGCAGCATAGTAAGGGAACATCGATCACCAGATCTGTCTGGGCATAAAAAAGAATAAAGTTTTTTTCAACACCAAGTGCAGATATGGACTATCTCAAACAATAAAAAAGAAATGCATGTATTAAGTATTACACCTATTATGCTAGAAAATTGCCATAGAAATTGTTTGGACCCACAACTCATGTGCATTCAACAAAGAAGTCGTCAATTCGAGCATTCGATGTAGCTTTGATTTGCCATATTGGTTTCATTTTTCCAAAGAGTTCATGATAAAATAAATTGTTTTTCTGTTTGATTGTTGTTACTGATGATGGTGGTTATTTCAAATGAAACGCTATAAAATTATCAAATATGATGAACCCTTGAATTGTGAATTTATTGCTTTATCAATATCTGTAATGAAAAGACAGGTCCGTATTTAAAAAAAAGTTGATGCTGGCCATGTTGTCATGAAACGTTTCATCGAATATTCATTATCACATCCTCATAGTATACTTCGAATACAATGCCATTTTTTTTTCATTTTTTGATAGTCTCCGAAATAACAATTTTATTAGAAAAAAAACAGCATTTTTGGTTTTCCCCGTATAACTCGAGAAGGACAAGAGTCCCCGTAAATTTTTTCCGACCATTGTTTTGTTCCCTTACCTTACAATTACCTTTTTTCCCATTTAATTGTCTTCGTATCTGTAACGGTTTAGAATATAGCAATGTTACCACATAATAAAAGAAACGGCATGTATGTGATTTTATTGAAATTCATACTCTGTAATTACCTATGTGTGATGTAAATATTAGTGTTAGTGTATTTCAACCTTTTTTTTTTTGATAAACATTTTATTTAAATGTACTACTCAACCCACTAATGACAATTCTAATACATGTAAGCCATATCGAAAAATGAAAATAAATATTGACTTCTAGACTAGTCTAGATATTACTGAATGAAATTATTCTTCTTTCCATATTTATTGATTAAAATAATGTTTGAGTTTTTTATATTTGAAATCCTATAGGTATGCCTACAGCAAAAGTAATCACTTTCACTTTTCTTCTAGAAAGTGTAGTTTACCAATGAATCTTGTCAGCAAGGTTCATCAAAATGTCCCCGCACTAAAATGCGTCTAACTGGAATTTCGCTGACCACGTTTTAGCCTTCAAAAACATCCCTTTCCCCAGTTTTTCTCTTGAATCCGGCGAGAAAGGCCTAACACGGGTTTCATTCATGAGATAAATTGCCTTTGACGTTCAACCATAATACCTAATAAAAATATACGTAAACCTAATGGGAAGCGAAGTGAACTTTCACTGGATTTTTTATGTCGAATTATCTCAAAAAAGTAATGCAGCTACATCGAAATTAGTTTCGGAGGTTGTGTTTAGAAGATTACACCCAAGTGATATTTACATTCGAGTTGGAACTGATTAGCATCATACAGGCAGATTTGTGTGATTAATTTACAGTTTCACTTGTCGAATTATTGTGCTACTACACAGCTATAAATGTATGATCAGATTCAATTTGGGAAGGTGTTAGATTTAGTGTCATGATAAAAAAGTTCATTGCAAGAAGTACCCTGTTGTGTTTGTATATTCTTAATTTTGGATGTTCATGAATTATTTGCCTTCTATAATCCAGTGGCTCAGATTCAAATGAGAGGTATCTGTATCACTTTGTTATATTGTGCAGATAAGAGTAGTGTTGTATTTTTGGGCATATTTTTCCAGTAATCTCTATGCTTCTCATTAAACAATTTTCTGACCAGGTTCCATAACAATAATTCTGATACTTCAACTGGGGGCCTTTTTTTTCATAATACCTGTGTCTATTGGTATTTAGTATAGTGTCATCCAGTTTCTATTCAGCAGATATTCGAGCAGCTTCCGTCAGCTTCCGTCTGAGAGACGAATGTGTATTGAGAGACCAGGAGATGTGAAATCAATTTTCACACAAACAATATATTCAAAATCGAGTGTCTGATGCATCAATAACCAAATGTTTCTACTGAACGCATCCAATTTTGTATATTATCATCATTGAATATTATTATCATCAATTTATGATGGCTCATGGTTTTAACCGAGAAGTTTATACGAAAATGTACTGCTCTTTCATGTGGTTGGTTTCGCCCTATTTTTTGTAGATTAGTGGATTTTTCAATTTAATCTGGTCCACTATTGCCACCCAAGTTATTACAAGAAGTAAAAGAGATATAGATTTAAAAGTATGGGGGGATGGGTCCCGGCAGAGACAACCTAGGTTTTGCACTTTTGCACCTGATGAGATATTGGTGATGTTCATTTACTTCAATATATAAAATCTTTCATTACAAATATATTTATATTCGCACTAGATATTTCATTCGTACTTAATGTTCATTATTGCCTATAAAACAGTACTTGTAGCTTGATTCTACAAACTTTATGATAATACCATTCGTCCCTCAAATGATTTCACTAACAAATTCCTGCGATTCCATTCAGCTGATTTTATAACAATGACAATGCTTTCATATTTTTATCAATGTAATCGCGAATAAACGAAATAAAATTATTTGTTTACTATCATGCTATTTCTATTAAAATAGTTTCATCATTACTTTTCTTATAGGAATATACAAACTAACCATATATCCAGTTCCTTTTTTCTTTTTTTGATTTTTATTTTCGGTCAGTTTCGTTTCTGATATGGTGGTGGACGGACGTGCTGGCAGCGACCGTTCACAAAGAAGGTACGCGGACGCCATGTTGGAGATGAAACTCAGTTTTGTGTTGTGAATGTCCGCCGTCGTAGAACGTGCCAGCATAAAATTAATCAGTTTTGTGAAAAGTCTATAAGTGTAACGAGCGAGCACTCTTATTCACGCCGGTTGGAGGCCGGGGTGGACCGGATGTCCACGTGGGAGTGTTGCAGTGGAATTATTCAACTCCTATCCCCATTCACGCCGGGTGGAGGCCGGGGTGGACCGGATGTTCACGTGGGGGCAGGATTTTACCAATGGAATGTATTAATTATGTGTTAAAATTCGTAAAGTGTCAAAAAAATATTGAGTATTTTTTGTAATAAAAAAAAAGTTTATATAAAAAAGGGGTGGCAGCGTTGCTACGAGCAAGACGGCTGCGCCCCCCCGAATCGAGCTGGCTTAATGCGCCTATCTGGAAGCAAAGGCCAAGAACTTTGAGTGAGTGAGTGAGTGATTTTTATTTTCCCTCATTTATTGAATACCCTCTTGCTTACAATCTGAGAAAAATATAGTACCTCTGTGATCCAATTGAAATTATTCATTTTCCCATGAAAAAATTATCACTTTTTCAATTGATAGAGGGTCTGGTATACAGAATGCTGAACATCGATATAGTTGACCTAAATATTGAGAATGAAAATAATCAAAACATTGAAGAGTTATTTGTAAGATCTCTCTTACACCAAATTTGAGTTTGTCTTTTCCCATGATTCATGTCAATTTTTATAGCGCCTATTTGATTTCATTTTACACTTCTCCATATGAAAGTCGAGAAAGGACAAAAACCAAGATAAATACATCTCAGTTCCATACCTCCAATATACGAAGAACTTTGGAAATATTATCAAGGAACTAGATATGAAGATGGTTTTTAAAGCAAGTCATACACTACAGAGCCTTTTGGGAAGTCAAAAAGACAAAGTCAAGAATTCGGAAAAGTCTGGAATTTACGAAATTGAATGTAAAGACTGCGATGCAAAATATTATGAGACAGAAAGATCTATGAAAGTAAGATACAAGGAACACATAGCACACTTAAAATATGGACGACCTGAAAAATCAGCAGTCGCCCATCATATTTTGCAGTTCATTGAAAGTAGTTAGACAAGTTAACATCAAAACGCAACTAGATGCCTATGAGAGTGTAGAAATAAGTAAACATAATAATATTATGAATAAGGATGACGGACTAATACCAAATAGCATAGGTACTATATAGCTTGTTAAAATAATATTATTGGGTTT
>WOGN01007044.1:0-12070 GCA_015342105.1 Leptinotarsa texana | reverse complement strand
AAGAAATCTTTCAGTGTTTTTTTTAATTCGATAGTATTACTGGCCTTCATTAGATTAGGGAGTTTATTATATATTTTTACCCCAGATATCATTTAATTAACGTTATTGAAGAATAGATTCAGGTTATTCATAGATGTTTCAGGATGTACTCGTATAGTTTTTTTAGCCAAATTTGGCAGAAACATTTTTTATTTTACCTCTTTTGCAACTACTAAAAGCTGTGCCATCAAATGTCTTTCTGCTGCTGTTACTTCAGGAGAAACCCAATGTTTTTCTTATGTTCGTAATGTGGGTAGAAAAATTTATATTGTAGCAATATAAAAAAAAATGTGCAATCCATTATATTTTTCCTCAGCTGTTCGTTCTGGCATTGAAAGTATCAATATCATTTTTTAACATATTTATATCTCTTCCTTAACATTAAATTTACTAAACTATACATATTTTTTATGTTTTTGTGATAAAAAATAAGGGATGTAATTCAAAAAAAGCAGTTAATAAAACTAATATGTCTGGACAAAATAGCAATTTTTAGAAAATATGGTTTACCGTATACCGTATATTTTTAAATCAAAAGGTTTTTTGGAAAAATCTAATGTGTGTGTTTTAATTAGTATATTAAAAACTATTTTTACTTAACTAATGTTTTGTACATGTTCATAAAAAGAGATGAACTTGAAATTTTAAAAAAATAATTGTTTACAGAGCTTTTTATTGAGATCTTCGGCCGCAGTTAAGATGAATTGCTATTCATTACTACCATCATCACCTTCAAATTTTTCTGAGTGCGCTCCACCTCCCCCCGAACCAAATCCTGAATTTACCTCTGAAGTAGTATAACTGGTTGTTTTTAGAAACACAATTTAGATCCATAAAAGAAGTATCGTGTAACAATATTTCAAGCTGAAATTTCAATGTTGAACAAAGTGTTATGTTGATTTATTTTTCAGACTACCGAGTGTGAAATATTTCTATCCTTGATTGTGAAATTCTTGGATCCAGACAAACCGACCTGGCAAAGAGCTTTAGCTCTTGAAGTTTTGCATAAAATGACGATCCAACCAGAACTACTGAACTCTTTTTGTGAATGTTATGATTTGAACAAGCACACTACAAGAATTTTTCAAGATATTGTAAATTCTTTGGGTGCTTATGTTCAGTCACTTTTCGTGAATCCTCAGCTACAGTTGGGAGCAGGAAGTGAGTTTTTACTTATTCTTGTTTTATTTTGTTTTTATTGCCGTTTAATATACCTTATGAAATATCATAATTAATATTAAATTATTTGATTGGTTGAAAGGTTTTTTTGTAGAAATTCACTTGACAAAAGTTGAAAATGAATCCATAAATAGGTTAAACAAAACGGGAAATGTCAATAATATGCAAACAATAAAAATAAATATAAATGATAAAAAATACGAAAACTTAAATGAAAAATACAAGGAAAAACAAGAAAAAACATTCGAACCATGCTGGTATCCACAATTGTTGATATTTGTGCTGTCTGCTGTTGGATCATAAATGCTTTTTGTTTGGAATCTGGTTTCAATAAGAGTATTTTCGCTAGGGCATAAGAAAAATAATTTCATGAATAGCAAAGCCATTGGACTATATTGAGGCTTGCTTGTAAACTCCATACTATTCGTTGTCAAGGATTCCAAACTATCTTATGCATCAATGCAGAGGATTCTCAAAAGACACAAATTCCTCCTTAATAAGTATTGATTGGTTCAAACATTAGTGGCAGGGGATCCAGAGAGAAAACTTGTTTTTGTCAATGGTGTTGATAACAACAGAATGTAAATTATTTCCTTAATATTGAATGGTCTGTTGAGCCAGCTTTTCCAATGGGGAACTTGCAGATTTCTTTTTTACATCGTAAATGTGTTCTGCTATGATAACTATCAACTACTGCAAAATATGAGCAGTGAAATATCAATAGTCAGTTTATAAAAAATATAAAAATTTTCTTGCGTTGAAAAACTAATTCAAACAAACTGTCATGACGTCATACTGTATTAATTCGGGCGCACTCATATTGTGCAGGCTGTGATTGCCGTTTAAATGTACTTATTTAAGCAGCTGCAGCAAAACGCTTTTATGTAAAATGTGATGAGGTTCTGTTTTTTAATAGATTGGTATTATTCATTTGTATAGTTTCGTGATTTGTGTTTAACTTTCATTCAGCATTGTGTGTTGTTGAATTTATACATCTAACAAGGGCTTTTAATTTCAAAGGCAATGGAACACAAACAATATTACAAATACTGAAATGTGTCTTTGTGCACGAATACTTCCATTAAATTACCCAGTAAAATATTTATAAGAGTACCTAAAGATGATCGTAATTGTCCATCAAAATGGTTAAATGCATGCAGAAGGAAAAAAAATTATATTTTACATAACAGCAAAGCTCTTCATGTATGTGAAGACCATTTTAATGTAAGTATTTACATATTATTATCTATCTGATTTGAAAAAGTAATCAATACATTTTATTGTATGATTGTCACCTATAAGGGTTTTACAAAAACCGTGACACGTGTTTCGCTATACAATAGCTTCTTCAAGCAAGTTTATGCTTGAAGAACCCTTGTCGCGGTTTTTGTAAAACCCTTATTGTGAAAATCATACAATAATCTGTATTGATTAGTTTTTTAATATGGATTTTCATCAAGTATCGGCCAGTTCTATTCAATTATCTGATTATTATCTAATCATCTGAGAATGTTGCGTTCAGGCTAGGGATATTGGAAAAATTAAAAACCTAATTAAATATTATAATTAATATTACAATTTAACTCAAATTATTCATATAAATTTCATTAAGTTAGGTTCTATTATCAAATAATTATCTCCTTTTATGATAATATATAATATATATTTTTATACTTTTGAGGTATACAAAAATAATGGAATTGCTTCATATTGTATCTATGAAATATATTATGTACTTTTACCTCACTTTACATAAGTATACATGTATTAATTAAACCTAAATAGTGATTAAACCTGCAACTAATAATAATTGTACTTACTTGTCTATTTTAACTACTTGTACTTCACCAAGAGAAAAATGTTCAGCTTCTTTTATGACCTTCGCTACCATAAATATATCAACAACTAGCAGATTATCGGATTGACCTTTTGTAAATCCGTCATCGGTCATGTTTGTTCAAATTTACACACTTAATAGTAAATTATACTGTGTAAAATTAATTAAATACAGTAAAATCCACAGATTTGGTCAAAAATATCCCAAAAAACAACAGAAACTTCGAACCAGCAAACGCAAACAGTTCAACACGAATGGACTGGCGAAATACAGTATGACGTCACATCCAATGGCTGGGCGTTTTTGGTCACGTGACGAAATTTAAATTTTTAGTAAACTTTAATTGTTTCTATAGAACGAATAGCATTCAAAAAATAGTTTTTTGGTAATAAAGGCTTTATTACAATGATATCTTTTGATTCTCAATGTAATTTTCATTATTAAATTTTTATGCAAGTTCCCTATTCTTGATCCAATTCGTTGTCTTTTTCAACTTTTCTTTTCGAATTGAAAAAACGGCCCTATTCAATGGCCCAGGGCTGCTGACGTCAGTCTCCTCAATTTTTTTCTGTGAGGTAATTTGAAGCATGAAATTTATAAGGTACACTATGCTGCTACTTACACCTTTCGACATAAAGTAACAGAAAAATGAAAAGTTGTCGAAGGCAGGACTTTGCCGAAACTTGTTTAAGCAGTTCAATGAAGAGCACAAAAATTTATTGAAGAAAGGAGTCACGTCTTTGAACACCTACTGAGAAGAAATTGAAAATTTTTCTTTGAAGTTCATGTTTTATCCCTCATAACTCCTTTATTTTTCTATTCACCAAAAAAGTCAGATTTGAATATCCTTTACCAAAAAAAAACATACATCATAAAAAAAATACAAAATGTTAAAGTTTCTTGCATGTTATTAAGCTTGAAAACTGCTAGTAGTTTGCTAATTCAAATGATTCCGTTTCTCCAATATCAACAAAGTTACTACGATGCACACTTATTTTGGTAAATCTTTTTTGAAAAGATGAATATTATCATGCAAAAACTCACATTTTCCATTGACAAATACTAGCTTTGACTAAATGTTCGAAATATGACAAATAAATTTATATTCGACAGTAAAGCTTAATTGTATTTTCAATAGTTCCAATTGCCCAGGGACAACCTCCAGTTTATTTGGGTGGATTGCCAGCTGGTCCGGGGGTGTCACCCCAACCAGGATTCCTTCTGAGAGGAGTATGGCTGCCCATCGTTGTGTCCTTTCCCACTGGACCATCTAAATCCATGTAGTAAGTTTTCTTTGACAAAAATTTAAGTTTCAGACTTCATGATAAGGTTATCAATTTGACTTGTGATATAAAAAAAATCAAACGAGTAACTTGTTTCAGTTTGGAAATGTTGGACAAAATTGAACCACCTGTGGTACCAGAAGGCTACGGTATATCGGTGGCATATGCTTGTCTCATGGAAATCATCAGATCTCTTCAAATCACAATCAGTCCACAACCCCAACCCGATGGAGAACATTTTCCGAAGAAAGAAAATAGCAAAGAACTGAATTGTCAGTTGATCAATTCGAGCTGGTGTGGCTTACTGGCAGCGCTCAGTCCCTTGGTAGATGCCAGTACAGAAGAATCAATTACCGAAAATGTACTGAAAGCCATGCAGACTTATACTTCATTGTGTGGGCTTTTGGATTTGCACACCCCAAGAGATGCTTTCATCACAGCCATCTGTAAATCATCATTACCACCACATTATGCACTTACAGTATTGAATACAGTTTCGTCGGGTATAAATTTGAGACAAGGTCAGTGAACAGTATCTGTGTACGAGAATGAGTAGAATAAATATTCTTGAGGGTGGTCTCAATTGCTGTCATTTCAAAAATTTTATTCTATTTTCCAAAGTGATCTGTAACATTCTGTTGTTGTACATACTGAGAATATTTCAAAGGAAGTTCGTCAAATTTTACAAAGCTGGCAAATATAAACCATTCCATGGATTATCCGTTAGTTATTCAATTCTCAGTAAAAAGTGTCTTTAGAAGATCATACAAGCTTTAGGCCAATATTTTCTATCCCAATTTATGTGAAAATTTTGTTTAAATCCCTATACAATTAAATTTTACCATCATAAGCTTACCTTCACTGGTTTCTCAGATGAAGGCCTGAAACTTGTTTTATCCCATATTTCAAATAGAAAACAACATACAGTGATTAAAATATCAAAACAAGTAGTTATTTAAAGAGAAGTTCTGCAGATTTCATTTTTCGGTCTTTAATTTCTGATATACAATAGTGGTTTTTAACATAAAGGTTAGAAACATGTTCTTTGCATATACATTTTGATTTCTGTCGCATCCATATTTTGAAACTGTTTGTGGTTTCATGTTTTTAGGTGTCCAACTTCGGAAGATATAACACAGACTTCTGAGGTTATTTCTCCATCACTTTATTTATTAATGTTCTTGACAGAGATTAGATTTAATATCAACAATATGAATCTCGCATGATTCTTTCCAGGTTAATACCACAATAGATTTGTTCGTCGATTACAAATTTGAACGCGCCATTAGCTCGCTTCTCTCGGCAAGTGTTCCATAATGCAGATCTGTTGTCACACTTACAACTGCTCTGTGTTCGTTATTTACAATAGAGTGAATTATCGAGATAATTCTTATTACCATACATTACACATACATTCAATTTCTTTTCAAGAGTGGTACATGTTTAATTCAAATTCAGTGAACACATTATTTTTATATATCTATATAGTACATGGTATCCTATAGCTTAAGTTGTAAAACAACCTCGGCTGAACTTCGCCTTTTCATTTATTTTTTTATTTACTTCTTTATAAATAATTATGTCAATGAATAATAATAATAATAATAAACGACTTTATTGCTTACATACATAGAACAAAAAAAAAATACACATATGATAAATTTGGCACAAAGCAAAAGGCGAAGTTCAGTTTATAATATGATATAAAATCAGCTCATAAACTGTTCTTCCACTTAACCTTAAGTACATCGCTAGGTGTGTTGAACTTAACAATATAACAGAATTGAAAAAGAAAGTTAAATAATTAAAGCTACTTCTAATATAATTTCCATCGTACGATATCAAGACTGCATTGAAAACAAGTGTTTTTTGTAGGCCTTCTTGAATCTTCGCAAACTGTAAGATTTGAACATGGTAGGGACCTGATTGTATATTGAACATATTTGATAAGTATAACTACGCCTGAATATTTCTAATCTGAATATTGGCGGTGAAAGGGTTCCTTTATATCGGATATTTAGATTATGTGTATCGGATCGATAGGTGATTTTTCTGTGCAAATATGAGGGTGTTTTATCGAAAATAATTTTTTGAAAAAGAACAGCAGCATGTAATCTCCTTCTATTACTCATATTTAGCCAACCATTATCTTTTAATTTATGTGAAATATGTTCTCTTCTGCGGATACCAAATAATAATCGTAAGCATGAGTTCTGTACTTTTTGTATTTTCAATTGATATTGGCTGGACAAGAATGGACCGTAGAGTACATCTGCATAATTAAATACGGACAGTATTAATGACTCACACAAATTTGATTTAATTTGAAAAGGAAGGAAATATTTATTGCCATATATAGTTTTAAGAGTGAAGTATGCACATTCAATAAGCTGATTTATGTATTTTTCAAATTTTACATTGGAGTCCAATGAGGCTTAGCTTATTTGCTCATGAGAATATTTAATCAAATTTTGTAGAAATCTGTTTTGTTTTTATATCTGTTTCTATCAGAACTGCGTCAGGCGCGTTGGTCTTCAATATTTCCTGATAAGTAATTTCCATATATTTGCTTAGGCAATTGCTAAATTTCTACTATCATATTCCAATACAATCAGTATTTTTTCTTTATTTGATTAAACATTATTGCTACTGAGGTGCGAATGATTTTGATTATTGTGATTGATACAGACACAGTATTTTGTTCTTGTTTGGAAAAAGTGTTTTTAAAAGACTCATATTACACCAGAGGTTCCAATTCTAGAAGTTTGCATTTTCTTCACCAATATATGCTCGTAGTACTCTATTGAAATTTTAATTCTGTCAGATTGTGGAAGGTGAAAATACACAAAAATAAAAATGGTTAACAATGAAATTACAATTTTCTGAAATAATTCAAATATTTGCCCCCGTAGGAATTTTGATTTATCAAAGTATATCTGAAACAGAATTTCTAAATGTTAATTTCATCATCAGATAGCCACCCGATTTATTAGATTATTTGAAGCACGAACCACATTCCAAATTTGAGATGTGAAATTTATTCGTTCAATTTTAGTGCGGTCTACAATATGATTTTATTCGACTCGCCACAATATAAAAAAAAGTCATAACGCAAAGTTCGATTCACTATTAATTTCCATTTTCATCACTTTTCAGTTGGAATATTTGAATTTGTTGATACTCTATCTGTGGGTCGGAAACCTAGTGGCTTGACGTGGGTAGTTTCCTCCACTCACTCAATCGACCGCGGTTTGAACCGGTGGTTCGAACCGCTAGGCCGGACGATCGATTTTTACTTCCTATCGTCCAACCCGTGTTAAGAATCACACGTTCAAAGGTAAGATCTCGTTAGTCCTTAGCTCGGACAAGTTGTTCGTAGGGCGCGACAGCTCTGGTTAATGGAAAAACAAATTATCCTTTTTGATATTCACCTGCTGAATCCAGTATTAATACTAACTTTTTTCTAGTTTTGAGTAAATAACGACTGAGAATATCAATGTGTACCTATATACTGAATTTTCTAGTTTACTGACTAATTTGAAAAGGTACCTACACTACCTATCTAATTCAGTACCCTTTTGTGGCAGTTGTTATTATTACCATTTTTCAAATATCCAATCAGTTAAGTTTATATATTTCATCAATTCACAAAAATCACAAAAAATTATATAAAATAATTCATTTTTGAGAAACAGTTATAGACAGAAATAATAAATAACCAATAAAACTCGAACACAATGACAAGTGAAATATAAAATTGAAGAAATATACAAATTTAAGAAATATACAAAGTGTTCTATTTGAGAAAAGTGAATTAAAATCGTTTGTTAAAAACGCGAACAGAAACCTTTTTCTAAGATGTTCCATACCCAAATAGACTTCAAGTATTTAACAAAATTGAAGCTATTTGTTCCTTATGAAGATGATGTTAGACTTTGAGTTCCGGGTACATACTTATTTGGTCCAGCGAAATTGAAATTTCTCATTATCTTATTTCGGTAAAAATAAAGAAAATAATTGATATCCAAGGACCGGTAAGAGGTAGATTCGAAAGTTAGATTGTGAAAAGTGATGGAATAGTGTGAGGTGTTTCATTCGCAATTTCCAAATTGATGTCTACATAGATGTCATATAGATATGGCAACAATGCGGAGATGAAAAGCCTACGCTGAGAGCAATACTTTTATGTACCAAACAATTTATCATACTTTAAAGGGTGTGTACCTGATCCGCAATTTGATATAACTGAAGTACCAAGTGAAATTTAATAATTTTGTTCAGATTATAACCTCATGAACTCAAAATTTAAACCAAAAAAAAAATTAAAACGAAAAACTGCTTATACTTACTTGATCAAATGCTACGGGGTGTTTCTTCCCTTCTATACAAGCATTTTCAAATTGTTCTGGTGTTATTCCAATATCTTCCATAAAGTTTCCGAGCATAAAATCCACCTAGCAAAAAACAGTTAAATGAACAAAATACTAACATGGATGTGCCAAATAATTACCAGATTTTTATATTCATCGAAAATATGTTTGTACTCCTCATTGTCCTCGACGTTCGGTTCAAAAACTGCAAAAAAGCAAGTTTTACATAGGGTGATTTGAAATATGAGACCGCCTTACTAAGAGATTTCTCCTCGATGAATGTCTGAAGAGGAGCGTTCCAAATGGGACCGTTCAAAAAACAAACTAGAGAGTCAAACACCCAAGAATTGTCTTCTTCCATTTCTGGAGATTCTTTAGTAACTTTTTGGCCTATGTTTACCAAGTAATATAAAACTGTTGCAAATAAAAAGACTGGCGTTCGGAAAATGAGTAAATTCAAGTTTACTAAGGGTCATGTTTGTATGCACTTGAAAGGTTTCCATAGAAACTATTAGTTACAAGGTGTACGTAGGTATAACTTGAAATTTTACATTTATGAATTACTCTTACAAAGTTTTTATTCCCATTAAACTTATATATAACTTATATGGGAAGTAAGAAGTGATGATATAAATTAATTTCTATATAAAAATGCATAAAACAAACAATGCCTATAAAGTTCCTCAACAGAGGTACCATGTTCTGTTTATCAAAGAGTCCACCCTATTGATGCATTTCATGTTTTAACTGTATTCATTTTTTTGTGTTGTTTTTCAATTTTTATCATTCGACTATTAATGTGTGTTTTATGTTGTGAGCCCTCATCATTTCTTTGAAATCTTATATGCTATCTTTTTAAATGAAAGTGGATGTAATGTTATAACTTTCTATTTTTACTTAAGAGTAAACTTTGGTATGCCTGGAAGCTGATTGATATCGTTGAGAGCTCATTGCGATTTTTTGATCATATTTTGACGTTCTCCAGAATTCGAGAATAGTGAAAGACGTAAATACCTAGTCAACAACGAATATTCCAATTTATATTCAATATAGGCCGGAATATGGCTAAAAATACCACAAATGGTTGGACTTGAAATGGATATCCAAAATATGTCCTAATATGATCACCCTCAAGGTATCCAAATAATCAAAAGAAATTCTGAAATTTTCGTCTGTTTTAGATTGAAAGCGGGACCCTTTTACATATATAAGGGGAGAATGGGGATTTGGAGTCTAGTGAGATTGATTGATAAAAACCATATTTCTGTTTATAAATATATATTTCAGTAACTTCAACCTTGTTCATTTCAGTAAGTAATATTGACATTTTTAATCAGCTACAGCTTTGCATTTCCTCAAAATGAGAGATTTTCCAAAAAATTGCATTTGCAATTTTGAATGTGGTGAACTCTTTGTTACGTGAATAGGAAATAAAATCATCAAACATAACAGAGAAATAAACATATTATATAAAAAAAAGAAATAAGCTTTTTAATGATCAAAGCAAAACACACAAATATGAAGCCACTGTCAATAGCTTTCTGAATAATCTAACTTGATAATACAATTGAAAATTAAAATGATTATATTGAGCAAAAAAAACCTTGAAATGAAATTACAGTGAAATAAAATACATGCATAAAATTGAAATTCGAACAATTAAACAAAAAAGGAAATGAAAATTAATCAAAGTTACCTCACGACGTTTCGATTGTTAGTATCCACAATCGTCTTCGGCTCATCACCTGAAGACGAAGACTGTGTAGCATTAGGGTGAATAAAAATTAGAAACTGAAAACTTGAAAATAAAATAAGCGAAAAAAATGTATGTTGAAACGGTTTTATTGAAAAGAAGATAATAATGATGTAGATACTGTCCTAAGAAATAGAAACTAATTCTGGAGATTCTAGGTAGCAGTCATCACACCACTCTCCTCAACAATCTACGGTAATGATCAGATGAAAAAATAATACAATCGTTGGGCGTAGTATTTACATATTTACTCAGGTTACGCTGCGCCCAATTGTATTCTTGTACAAATGGAACCAATGAAACTAAATTTAATAAGTATATCACTTGAATCTGTTTCAGCTTTCATTTTGATGTTTTCCACGTACTGTCAGTATGAACAATGGCTGTATCATCAGCGAAGCTGAAAATTTTCTTCCTTTTGTCCACCACGAATCCGTAGGGGGACATGATGTCCTATCGTGGAATTTAAATACCTGGGGGCTTGGGGTGCATCAGCCATTGAATTTGGTTTTTCTAAACCCGACGCTCCAGTTCAGGGATCTCAAACGCCAGTCTTCTTTGTGGGATGCTGGATGTGATTGACAGTCCCTCCTTAACTACTGCTAGAAGAGAAATTATTCGTTTCCGATTTGCACTTTTCCACAGCAATCTTCTTCGGCTCCAGTAATTCTTTCCGAAATTCCCAAAAAAAACCTCTCTCAACTTCTTGTCGACTCCTTCAAACCTTTTGTCGACTCCTTCAAGCTTCTTTTCAAATTCCCTTCCGACTTCCCCAAGTTTCTCATGTAGATACTATTTTCTCCAATCCCTCCTTTGTTTCCTGAAATGCTTTTCCAAATTATTCCTGAATAAATTTCTGTACTTCCCCTTCACTCATTGAGACGATTTGAAATCTTCCAATATTTTGTTTTCCCTGACTATTTACCAGCAAATCTCTGCTTTTTTCCTGTTTTTCTTGAATATTCACCAGTAGGCCACTGTTTTTTCTTGTTTTTCTTGAATATTTACATAAATTCACGATCTTCATTTATGCGTATTCGTTCTTCTTCCCCCCTTCGTTCATCTTCTTCATTTCGGCGTAATCGTTCTTTCTCCCTCCTTCGTTCATTCCACTTCCGACACCAAATATAATGTTTTTCACCGTGGGTTTACCAATAATTGAACTTAACTTTGAATTTCACTAGTTCGGACTTCCACTGTCTAATATGTAAAATGATTTGAAATCCTCGAAACAACTGAAGAAGAAGCACTCCAAATCATACAGAGAAAGCTATCCGAAGGCGGGAACCTGAAAGAGAGAACGAATCTACCTATAGAAGTAATTATGGAATTACTAGGATACTGTGTACGAAACTGTTATTTCCAACTGACGGACGAATTCTTTACAAAAGATCAGGGACTGCCAATGGGATCGCCACTTTCACCAGTCACAGCCAACATATATATGGAGTGGTTTGACACTCTGGCCATTGAAGAAGCCCACAAGAAACCTCGGGTCTGGTTGAGATATGTTGACGACACCTTCATAATATGGAACCATGGGATTACTGAACTAGACGTCTTCCTGAAACACATCAACAGCATGAGACCTTCCATCACTTTCACAATG
>WOGN01007042.1:0-12074 GCA_015342105.1 Leptinotarsa texana | reverse complement strand
TCCTGCAGCTGAAAAAGCAAATGCGCCACTTGAATCAGTGAAGTCGCCCCGGAGCGCCAATTAATTTTTATTGTTGTTTTCATTTTATTTTTATCGTAACTGTGAAATATGAAATGAGTACAGTTCATTAGTTGATATTACACCAGTTTTTAACGTATTACAAATGTGCCAACTCGGTACAAAATACTCTTAGTTTTACTTTTACTTTAGGAAGAGTGGTGTATAACTTCAAATTTTCGCCCTTTTCTGTAATTGTATTATCAATGTTAGCTAAACAATCAGCACTAGGAACCCAACAATATATAATCTCTTTGCAAATGGAAAATGAACTCAGTCAAATTAATATGTGAACTCTCTCTCAAGATCATCTGGTTAGTAAAAATAATAAAAAACACTCACATAACGCCTCTTTGGGTGGTTCATGGTCAACCATCTGTTCTGTTGACCCAGGGTGTCTTCAACACCAACACTTTTAATTTTAAACTCCCCTGTACCCAATACTGACTTAGGATTTCACTACACTGATTTTTCCAAAATTTCGCACCACGCAATCAAAGAAAATAACTTCCCTATCTAGGCCACCTCCCTCAGCCTCGAAGGCTGAGGGATCAGCCCCCCGATCTCGTTTCGACGAGATCCGGTGACCCACCCTGTCTATCGTGTCTCTCTCAAGCAACTCCCAAACCCTTGCGTCAGCTACGCTATCTACAAAAACCTCATATCAGCGTTTTTTCAAGCTTCCCAAGTATATGATCATCGGCAGGATGCAATACATTTTAGTCTAAGTGAATTTTAACATGACCACAACGACGCTCGAAGGTCCGACAGTAATAAAGTAATTCAGCGCTTTTTCAATTGGAAACATATAGACACCGAAGATACGGGTGATCGACCTGGATCTCAATGAATAAAATAATATTTTATGTTACTCTCGCAATGGCCGTTATTACAGGATAGAAATTTAAACTACAGCTATCCGCTAGGACTATACACATCCTTCTTTCAGGCGGAAGTGTATGCTATCTTGCAGTGTGCAAGACTTATTAAATTGATACCTCAAAGAAATGAGTGGAGTGGAGCGCACTAGTGGTTCTGACAAACCCGAAGGTGACATCAAAACTGGTCTTGAAATGCAATGAAGAACTGAATGAACTTGCAAACAGAAATACATTAACTTTGTACTGGATGCCAGGGCATTCAGGAATCACAGGTAATGATAAAGCTGATGAATGCGTTAGACGTGGATCATCAACTTCATATAAAGGTCCTGAACCTGCTCTGGGGGTATCAAAATTATTGGTACGAAACCAGATTAGGATACAGAGCACACAGAGTACTGAACAAAAGTACCTGGCAACAAACACAGTAGAACTTTCATTAGGGAACCGTCCGAAAAGAGAACCGAAGAACTACTTCAATATAGTAACGATCGGCTCAGAATAACTACAGGGTTACTAACCGGTCATTGTCCGCTTAGAGGATACCTGAATAAAATGGGGCTGTACAACGGACACCTCAGCTGCAGATTATGCAACGAAGGGATAGAAATAGCTCTCACATCTTATGCGAATGTGAGGCACTGAATCACAGGAGGCAGGCAATATATGGACGAACAAAATTACTCCCAGAAGAATATGACGAACATCCAACACGAAACCTGTACAAACTAATACAGGGAACGAGACTGATGGAATGGGTATCATGAGAAGATGGAGTAAATGGACAAGTCAGACAGCTCCCAAGGTACCAAAAATAAATAAAGGTTTTTCGTTAAAAGTTCGATTCATTGAAACAGAAATATATTAATCCATAGATGATAGAATAACTTCCGTGACTTCAAAAGCACAAGTTGATGGATTATTAGAGTTGAAACAAACATCTAGCTAGGGGAAACTTCGGAAATGGTTTTGAAGATCCTAGCACTCAGCAGATCTGTAATGTCCAACTTTGCGCGGCTTAGATTTTTTCCCAAATTTATCGGTATTTCACTCAACACCAATGGAGACCTAACGGAGACTGTGAAAAATTCTGGATTTGTTGTTAGATATAGATCCAGAAGATTAGCATATTCTCCATTATGGTCAGGAATCCTGGTAGGCTCATTAATAATATGAGTAAGTCCGCTGCTTATTCCAGAAGCCTCAGCTTCGCGACCTTGTTCTTCGTTGATATTTGAAATCTTGAGCGATATTGCAAATATTCATGTCACCGAATATGGAAATTTCGGTACTCGGATGATTGATTTGCAGAAAGTCAATGGTGTTAGCAAGTATAGGGAATAGTGCCATACCTTGTGTATTTCTTGTGATCAGTAACCGCAGCATATGAATTTAGTAAGGAGTTACCATTCTTTGTATTCTTCTTAGTAATTCGAAGTCTTTATGAAAATATAATTCTGATACCTCACACCATTCTCCACAACACAAAATGGCAGGTCTGAACTTTCTTTTCCATAGGCTTATTACCTTCCTCTCACAACTGAAAGCAACGGGTATTCTTCAAGTATTGCAGATTTCGTGATTAGGAAACGTGAATTTGGAGAGAATCTTCGTAAATCTTCAACTTTTCAAAAATACACATTCAAAGTTTATTGTTTTATCGTATGAACCGAGATATCGTATTTTTAAAAATTTGAACGTCAAAGTAGCTTTTGAAACTTGCACACTTCAAAAAATGTAAGTTACTCAAAAAAAGATGTTTTTTTTTTCATATTCTTGAAATGTGATAACAGTATTAATACAAAATTGCTATTTGATAAAAAATATGATGAAATTTCATTGGTATTTTTTTCAGATGACGAGTTTATTGTGGAAACTGACACAGCCGTAGAAGAAGATACAACCATTCAAAGACTGAAAGAATTTTCTTTCTACCTAGTAGAGAATATCGAACTGAACCTCAATTTGTTCCTCAAACTCTTAGAAGAAAGGGATGTCCCTGCCAAGCAAAATAGTCTCTATGTTACTGGACTGAGTCTAGCCCTAAAGGCAATACCAAAAATTGGAACTGGAGCCAGTGGCGCCCTCAGCAGTGGTGAAAAATGGATGCTCAACAAAATTGATAAGAAAAGTTCTAGAACTCTAGCTGATATTGTGTATTATTACAGTGACAACAAAGAAACGTTCAGGAAAATATTGATTGAATCCGCCGTTGATATTTTTTACAGCTTCGAAGATCAGTTCAGAAAGCTGAGTTGCAAAGGGGGAGAAAAACGAGCAATGCAAAAATTAGCAAAGGATGCCGTTGATAGAATATTCTATTATTTTTTGGAGACAGAGCAGAAAAGAGATGTTACTAGAGATGAAGTTACAAAAGGTAATGAGTTTTTTGGTTCTTCCTCATATCTGGTCTACTAGGTTCATTTTATTTTGAAATTCGAGATTTCCCAGAGCGGAGACTGTTTACAAAGTTTCTTGTTTTTTGATCAATTTTGTAAATGATTATTATCCAGAAAAAGTATTCTATAAAAAGACAATGAATAATTTATCGATTTCATAACAAAATATTCAGTGAACAAATTAGATTTTAAAAGAGAGCTATTTCGCTTTCAGATTTTCTTGAAATTTCTCACATTTCTGGAAAGTTTGAAAATTTCTACAATAATAACATTGGGATGAGACAAAGTGAAATGAAAAATTTAAAAATACAATGTTTGATAAGTTATCATCTTTATTACTAACACAATCGAATTCTTCTATTGATAAAGTTTACTAAATGATGATTTTGTATACTCCTTTTAGAAATGAGTTCTTGAGGAAAAAATGTAAAAAAGAAAAAAATGAGATTTATATTTGACATTTCAGTAATTTTCCTAGCGGAAACTGTTTTGTTTTGAAAATTATCTATAATAACCTCTGACAAATCATTCAACAACCTCACACACAATATTTTGTTTCTTCTAAACACTTTATACTATAAACTTGTTTTGTCTGGATAATAGGCAATCTTCGGTTTCTTTGGTTCAATTTGATCAATATTCTCATCTGGACTGGTAACAAAAATGTCGTTACTGAAAGTAGCTTTATTGTTTCTTAACTGTTCCATAAGTTAGATGCATAAAAATTCAATAATGTCCACTCTCGCTGTAATACAATCTCGACTGGTTGAGGCACTAGTTGAACACCCATCATTTTATAATTGATTCAGCAGAGTTATGAAGTCAAAGTCTTTCGGATTCGCAAACTCGGGATACCTCTTGATGATTTCTGCTTCCAATTTGATTTTCAAATCTGATACGTGCTCCATTAGTGTCGATGTCGAAATGACGTAGGATTTTTGTAACTTGATCTTTGTTGAGTCGTTTCAGAAGTTCAACCATCATTTGGTAGACAGTGTTAATATTCCGTTTCGGGGTCACCAACTGTAGTTAGCAAACAACTACTAATAACAAATATTTGCACTTGATATCGCATCAAATGTCTTATTTGAATTTTTGATATTTTCAAAATTTGTTTTAAATGCCTCGTCTTTCATTAAGCCCAACAATAAGTGAACGTGGTGGGCATTTATTAGTGTTAGGTTTGATTAGGTTAGGTCCAAACTGAGTAGGTATATTCGACTCTCTACCGTAATCCACAAGGGTTTATTGTGGCTCACCCCTATTTTTTCAGGTCGGATGTAAAAGTACGGCTTTGCCAAAATCTAAAAACTTAATTCGGTCCCCAGTGGGGCAGGCACAAAGTATGTGCTCTGCAGTTTCTTCATTCTTCCAAACAGATGTGACAACCACTGTCTTTTGACAGTCCGAGTCTCTGCATATGATCATTCAAATGACAGCGATCTCTAAGAAGACATGTTAGACATCGTAGTTCATCCCTACTATAGTCCAACAACTGTTTGGTGTCAAGCATCGAAGGGTTAATGAACCCCTTGGAGCAGGAATTCCCAACAATATTTTTCCAAGGACCCCCGCATACATTTGATATCACGGCAAGGACCCCTAATAATTCATAAGCCAAAATTTGAAATATTCTACTCCCCCATTCAATAAGCTAAGCCTGAGCTTAGCTAATCTTGGTACCTTGCCATATCACATTACCAAGTACCTAAAAAAAAACAAATCAAGAGTTTTCATTTCTTTATTGGTTTAGAAATAAAGGTTGAGATTTTAGGAAAAAATATTAAGCCTAAATTCTTTTGTTGAATGTTGCTTTATTGTCATTCATTTTTCAAAAACTGCTGAAGATTTTTCTTAATGAGATAAGTTGAGTTTGAAATGTTTGGTTCCAGACTTGACACTTTCACTCTGAAATCTGACCGTCGAGCCGATTCCTGTACTTGTTTTTCATGAAGTACATGAAAAGAAAATGCTTGTTCACACCGATACGTAGTTGCAAAGGGAAGTATCGTTTTCATTGCCTTATCTACAAGCTTTTTGTAGTCCCTGCGTACTTTTGCCCAAAAGTCTGCAATTTCTTCAATATTAAAAATGCTTTTTATCGTACCACAGCTAGACATATCTACAAGTTGGTCTTGTTCTTCTTCTTGGATTCTATCTATTTCTTGGCAGCTAAAGGGACTTCGAATCCAACTATCGCCAGGATCAGGTTCAGGGAAATATTACCCAAAAGTGCTCAGCTACAATACTCTTTATGTGTTCAAGAAGACTCACCTCTGAAGACTCCAGAAATTGTTTTAAAGTAGGAAAGTCGCCTAGATCTGGCAATTTTTGACCATAGCACTAATCTTGTCTTCAACTTTGAACATAGCTACATTATGCCTTAGCAAACTTAAGTTTAACACATTCAAGTGTTCAAAACTATCAATTGAGTAGGCAGTTGAGCAAAGCCAAGAAAAGTTTTGGTGTCAAGAAGGAAGCTCATCTCTAAGCTCCAAAAACCTTGTCAAGATCCGACCTCGTGAGAGCCATCATGCTCACTGCCAATTTCTTTGCATAACAAAGAAAATAAACTGGATTGCAGAGGTCGAGTTTTGATGTGGTTAATAATTTGAACTACTTTGTTAAGGGTCTTCTGCAAATATTCAGGCAACTTTTTGGCAGCAGTGTATCCATTTCACCTCTGCGGCAACTTTTTTGGTACGAACTTGAAGTCCTGTTTTGTTACAAGCCATTGATTTCGCCCCATCCGTAGACAATCCCCCACATTTTTCCATGTAATATGATGTTTTTCAAAAAATTATTTAATGCAGTAAAAATATCTGGTCCATCTGACAATCATCACATGAATCCAATGTATTTGTTTGGGACCTGAACCCCAAGTTTTATCACGAATCCTTCGACATGTCGATAGAGATGGTCTGGCTTTGTGTGAAACTTTTTTCAAGTGAGCGTTCCAGGAGAATTTTTTCATCAAGGGCAATACCAAGATATTTCGCCTCCGTTCCAAATGGAATGACCCCACCATTGAGGGAAAGTGGTACTAATTCGTACAATTTTCTCTTCCTAGTGAAGGGAATTATCACAGTGACAGACATCTACTTCCTCAGGCACCAACTCTGAACAACATCCATCGTGCTTTGGAGGATATTACAAGCTACCCTTCCCGACGTGGACCTTGCCAAGATGACATAGTCATCTGCATAAGCTTGCAGATCTACTTTTCTTCTGTCGATGGCATCAAGCAGACTTATCCATCAGGAGCAACCACAATAGAGGAGACATAACCCCACCTTGAGGCCAGCCTCTTATGACCCTGAACCTAATGGCGTCGCCTTGAAGAGTCGTAGTTGCAGTTATGTTTACCAGCATGACATATATCCAGCCAGTTATGGTCGATTCTATAGCTTTCCTAGTCAGAGATGATCCTAAAGATTTAGGTAGTCCATTGTCAAATGCTCCTTCAATATCTTATATCAATATCAATATGTTGCGATGTGAAGTAACTTCATTCTATGAAAGTAGTTGCATTTCTTCGGAATACTCAGTAGCAAATCTTCTAAAAGTACCATTTTCATTGTGAAATATTGTGAGTAGTCACCTAAAACAATGTTTTGTTCTGTTAAGGTTTGTCAGACGCAAATGACTTTTGTAGGACTCAAATTGATTTTTCTTTGAAACTTTTCATACTGATGTTCCTCAGTTTTTCCTAATTCCACAACACGTAAATGAATAGATGTCATTTTTGTTAAATCATCCTGAACTTCAAAAAATATCAGTATCGTCACCACTTTCACAAACCCTACAATTTCTGTTGGAGTGTTTTTTAAAAGAAACATAATTTCATAAACTATTTTCGATGCGATGGAAATATCTCTAAGTTGTTTTTGTTCAGGATACAGTTCTTGATGCATTTTACAGATATCTGTGAAATATATGAACCTTTTTGTCACTTCAAAACTTCATTATTTTATGGAAAGTTTATGGGCATCCTTGTATATGTATGAGTATGAAAATTAAGAATAATTTAAAGTGAATGTATATTCTAAAAGCCATGACAAAATTTCATTTTCCCCATATACACGTGATTTTGTTGTGCTCAAATAATGTCCAAACGAATTTAAAATATACTATTTAATTTGTACTTTGATATACAAAGTATTTATCACTATTCCTTGTACTAGTCTTAGTATATTCTGTCCTTTGATGATTTTTGATAGGGCGCTTTCTTTCGAAGATACGGAGTGAAAATGAATTCCAACAATAACAACTCATTACCAAAAATTAAATGTAATATTTCAATCTACAAGAACTGTTGAAAATGACAACCCCCGCTCGGATGCAAGAATCCAATCTACTCCCAAACTTTTTCAAAAACAGCAGGATCGTTTCTGATTGCGTTACACTTAGCAATTATCCGATTTCTCAAATCTTCCACATATTTCACTAGAGTAGAATAAATAAATGACTTAAGGTGGTCCTATAGGAATTAATCCAGGGGGTTTAAGTCCGGTGATCGAGCAGGCCATTAGTAAGGTTCACCTAGGTCAATCCAGCGATTTCCTTATGTTATTGTTGAAAACTCTCGAGCAATATGATGTGGTTTATGCACGATGGTGCATAAACCACATCATATTGCATCGATTGCATTTCGACACATACAAATGAACACTTACGAGACGTAATATTCGAATTGAATATCTGCAGCCGTTTGTAGTAATCGGAATGTTGTTGGTAGGTACCAAAGGAATCGTTAGATTTTTTTATTACTTGGTAGATTCATAAAACACACTTGAATTAGTTGAATTAACAAATGTATCGTTCAACATATGAACATTACCTGATAAAATGAAAAATTCGAAGGTGGGACAAAAATATAAAAGTGGTAAAAAAAATACAATATTTTCAAAAATTCTACAAAAAAATATTAATAGAACATAAAAGGCATACAGGGTGTTACAAATTTGATCCACACCATTGGGATCTCGGTAACTCTGAGAGATACTAACATGGTTAAATTGGGGCAAAGTTGCGCATTCACCTGACTAACAATATTACGAGTATATCCAGATATATCCGGAAAAAAAGAAATTTCGGAAAATGGTTTTAATTTTTTTCTGGCTTCATTTTTCAAATGATTTGAAAATAAATTGCACTTCCTCATTGCCACTTTTCCCTGCAGCATAATGGTGTTGTCAGATTTGCTATCCGACGTTTCGTCGTCCGACCACCATCATTAACTTTATTGTTTCTTATGGGCGCTACATTGGTTTCTTTCTGTTTTGAATAAAACCAGATTTTGCTTTTTCAACGATGAATAATAAGTTGTTATTCTTTTTCGAAAAATTGGAGATATAAAAACATTCTAATCGTAATAGGCTTTGACTATGATGTTTCTAAATTTGACTTTCAATTTGTTTCACTCAATGGAATTTTGTTATTGTACAAATCATTGATAAAAATGGCTTTCACGAATGAAGAAAAGAGAGATATAATACATATTTATTTATTACAAATACGATATAAACAGTGTTAGGACATCAGAAATGTATTTAAACTTGTATCCCGAAAGATGACAACCACATAGAACTATGATCAAGTTATTGGATCAAAATCTCACCGAGTTTGGTTCGTTTGACAAGCCAATGAAAATATAAGGAGACATAATCAATAACAAAAATTTGAATAATGAGGTAAATTGTGTCGTTTTCAATGAAAATAGAACATTGGATAAATAACAATAATTAACTAAAATGTAAAGACGAAAGTAAATCACATCAAATGCTCAAAATGCTGGGCTTGTTCATGATAATACAAATGTGCCCTTCTTCGAATATTATTCACTGCACGATCAATTTTCCTTCTCCTCAATCTTCCAAACTCTCCAACAATGCTGTGTAGAAGGTCCTCAATATTTTGATATTCCCTCTAACCATAAACCCTATTTTTCAGTGTACCCCATAAGAATGTATCCATAACACTCAAGTCTGGAGACCTTGCTGGCCACCTCATCTGCCCATTATTCCCTATCCATTTATCACCAAACCTTTCAGTCAGGTAAATAGATACTGGTAGTAGTAGTGGAGCACCATCATGTTGAAACCAGATGTTGTTTTAGCTAGCCAAAGGTAGATAATCAAAATAGTCTTTGAAAATCGACTTTAAAAACATTCAGAATTCCGTCGAATAAATGAGGACCCAAAATTCTATCTTTGAAAATTCCTGCCTACCCGTTAATACTAAATCGCATTAATAGAGGCCGAATTTCTCGGAACTACCTGGGGTTGTTTGTACTCCAAATGTGTTCGTTATTTCGGTTGAATATCCCACAATTCATTTGTTTTCCTATTAGCCAATCATCAAATTCTTATCTCCTTTCGGGATCACCTGAATGCAATTTTTGAGATGTCTCCAAGCACTTGTATGACAAATATTCATTTCGGAGGAAATTTGACGCGTAAATTTCCCCGGGTTCATATTTATCTGCAAATAATTAACTTTCATTGAAAGGGACACAATATCTAGATTACCTCATACATATCTCATTTATCAAATTTTCTTTAGTTTCCTGGAACATTCTGTTTCCATATTTTTTCCTTGGCATTTCAAATGAACCAAACTCGGTGAGATTTCAATTCAATAACTTGACCATAGTTCCATGTGGTTGTGGTCTTTCGGGATACAAGTTTAAATACATTTCCGATGTCCTAACACTGTTCCTATCATATTTGTAATAAATAAATAAGTATTATATCTCTCTTTTCTTCATTCGTGAAAGCCATTTTTATTAATTACTTGTACAAACAAATTGAAAGTCAAATTTAGAAACATCAGAGTCAAAGCCTATTACGATAAGATTTTTTTTTTATCTCCATTTTTTTAAAAAGAATGACAACTTGTAATACATCATTGAAAAAGTAAAATCTGGTTTCATTCAACAGAAAGAATCCATTCTAGCGCCCATAAGAAAAAATACAGTTGATGATGGTGGCCGGAAGATGAAACGCTGGATAGTAAATGCGAATGCAAATGCTGCAGGGAAAAAGTGACAATGTGAAAGTGCAATTTTTTTTCAAATCGTTTGAAAAATAAAGCCTGAAAAAAATTAAAACCATTTCAGAAAGAAATTACAATAATTTTCCGAAATTTCTTTTTTCCGGATATCTCTGGATATACTCGTAATATTGTTAGTCAGGTAAATGGGCAACTTTGCCCCAATTTAACCATGTTATTGTCTCTCATAGTTACCGAGATCCCAATGGTGTGGATCGAATTTATAACACCCTGTATGCCTGTTATGTTCTGTTACTATTTTTTTGTAGAATTTTTGAAAATATTGTTAAAATATCTAGTGGTCTGTAATCACCCATTTTATTTTTTAACACTTTCATATTTTTGCCCCACCTTCGAATTTTTCGTTTTATCAAGTAATGTTCATGTGTTGAACGTTAAATTTGGTAATTCAACTAATTCAAGTGTGATTAATGCGTTTACAGTTTTTACGTTAATCCAATCCAAAAGATTTTTTTATCGAATCGATTTATATTTCCTCCTCTTCGATGTTCAGGAGACAAACGTAGATGTTGATATTTTTCTCATCGTTACCTGATATCTTCAAAAAGTTATTCCTTGTTAATTCAACACTTTCTGTTTTAGGCGTTATTTACGGAGAATCGAGACGAAACATGAAAGGGATGAGACAAGGAAATGAGGTTCAGAAGGATGAAATCAAGTGGAAAACTTGTAAATTGTACACAAAGGTGGGAATAGTTCTTGTCGATGAACACAAATTTTACAGAGGTGAAAATACTCATACTAAAAAGTATGGTCACCGCCGACTTTTTCCTTGGGAGAATTCGGATGACATCAAAAAAACCTGGTATGAAGACGACTTCGTGGAACTGCCCAAATATACCTTAAATATAAAGGACGACTTGATAAAATCTATAACTGAATACATCATGACGAAAAACACATTCGAGGAAGCTAAACTGGAACGATTGAAATACAGTGAACAAGCCGCAAGCGACAGGGAAGAGAAGCAAGAAGAAGTTCTTAAAGCGCTCGCAGACCATTTCAAAGACATGCTGGACGAAATGGAAGTACAATTTCGGGAAATCGCGGTGAAAAATCAAGTAGATAATTCCCTTTTAGAAGATATTTCTAAGAAACAGGATCAAGGAAACAGTTCTCAGGCAGAAATAATCGTAAAACTTGGAGAAATCCATAGCGATGTAACAGTGACAAAACATGTTCAGATCGCAACGGCCGAAACAACTGAAGCTATTAAAAGTGAAGTGACTGTAATTAGAAGTAACCAGGAAGAAATGGCTGGTGCAATGGTTAGAACCGAACAAGTTGAAGAAATTGTTAAGTCTCAAACGAAAGATAATGTTAAAGATAGTCTTAAAGACGTAATTCGTGATACGTTAAGAGAAAATGACCCAGGACCTAAAATACATGCTGAGATTGATAGAGCGGCAGAAAGACTGAAGAAAAATGTTCCCAGGGAACTGAAAAAGTTTGAACAGAAACTCAGAAAATTGTTTTGAAATATATTAAAATTATTAGTAGCATGTGACCATTTTGCTAGTATACTTTGTATACAAAATATTTCCACAGCACGAATAATATGAAAGAGTTTGTTTGAAGGTGGTTGACAATGTTTCGTGGTGTATTTCATCAGTTCGGACTTCCATTGTCTAATATAATATAAATTGATTTGAAAACCCTGAAA
>WOGN01007041.1:0-12074 GCA_015342105.1 Leptinotarsa texana | reverse complement strand
TAATCTTCCTCTTTGAAGATGATCACTTGGTGATCGAAACACGTGTCGAGGTGTTAAAAATAACGATTTGGTGTTGGGAAAAAACTCCAGTAATATTTCTTGTTTTGGACTAAAAATTGGACGATGAGACCCCAGTATTTTGATATTTTCAACGGCGTTTTTTTCGTGTACATGACGTTTCAGTCTTTTTCAAGGAACACCGAAGGTTTTGCTGCAGCTGTGACGCCCGTATGTATTTATTTGGCATACCTAAAGTTACACAAAACATCATTCAAATGCAGAAAAAATTACCACTAGGGAGGTAAAGTGTCCCACCAGGTCACTTTACGTTACCTATTGGTGGGCCATTTTATCCAATTTAGCATGCGGTGAAAAACCATATACAAATAATGGCAAATGAGGTTATATTGATCTACTTTGCAGCGAAATGAATAGCCCAATTAATCCACTAAATCGATAAAATCATGAATTTTCTTTTTATGAAACTGATGACATTACTTTTTAACTATGTTCAAATCATTTACCAATACCACAAAACAATTATTTCACCATAAAATCTGAGGACGATCACTGACCCGGCCGGTGTTTGCGGAGGCAATATGACGTCAACCAATGGATTATTACCATATATCCTTGACAGATAGCTCTTCTTGGTTCGTCCGGAAGCAGAAGGTAATCACTTTACCTGCCTGGGACACTTTATCCATCTTTACCTTATTGGACGATTCAGAATAAACTATGAAGACACATCATTCATCTGGTCTTCACAGCTATTTTCTATTTTTCGAATCCAGAATGGCAAGTAGCGAGATGTGAGCAAAGTGAACGTCTGAAGAAGACTGATTTTGTGTGTTTTATATCCCACTGGACAACGAATAGGGTCATAAAGGTAATATCCAGGTGCCTTACGTATTGAGTTCATTTATTGCCTCAAGTAATACGATACTGGTCAGAAGACGGTTTGGTTCGTAGGTACTCCCATTTAAACTATTCACAATCCAGGTATTCAAGCAGTTTGGGTACATTTCAAAATTAATTCAAAAAATTATCGCATGCTTTTGTATAATGAGTATGCTGTGAAAAGATTAGTGTCAAATAATTGGTCTCAACAGACGGGCATGCAAAGGTTGGTGTGAACAATCCTACATTCTGAAGCATCGACTACCTTTGGATTACAAATTCTCTGTAAAATTTGTCCTCAAGTTTTTTGCACATAATTTCAAAGAATTCGTAACCCATCCTTCACTTCCTCTGCTATACACAATGAATTCAGTTGTAGGAATCTCATTGCTTTTGTAACACTCATATATTGTTTTTTTTCAATGATATTATTAGATGAACATTGAAAGGTTTTGGTAATCCTGCATTGCATCACGTCTTACGTACAGTCAAATCTAATGTTGTTTTTAATAGTTTGTTTTCCTCAAAAGCAAACTTGAGATGTAGATTCGTATATACATTGAAACGTACTCTCTGTGTTTCAATATTTATATGCATCCGAATCTTATTCACGACGGCGATAACCATTCCCGCATTCCCCGTAACATGACTTCAAATTTAATTTTATAACTATTCAGCCAATCATAAAACTCGGTTGGTAAAAATTACCCAATAAGAACCGCCAAGTCTACAAACAATCCACGTAGACAAGTTGGCTGACGGTTCATTTCTATAATACTCTTCTCGGCACGCGTTTCACCGACTTCTCCTGAATACGCCTACTTGGCTAGTGTAACGCGCTTCGAGAAAAGTATTGCAGTTCTGGTGAATGAGAAAAGTGCTTATTTTGAATTAATTTCACGACATGGGTTCCAGTTTTACTTTTTATTGAGTGCTATTCAAATTCGAATGAAAATAATGTTCAATATTTCAGGAACTCAGCAGCCGTCTGTATGCCAACACTGTAGAAAAATATACAAGCACAAAAGGAATTTATGGAGGCACCAAAAGTATGAATGTGGTGTCCAACCCAAATTTCCATGCAGATTGTGTGGTAAAGATTTCAAATACAAGAGTCACCTACAAGCACACGCTCTTTCACAGCATCCAGGATGGAGTTGCGAAGTGAACAAGTAACACAAGAAAATTATTTTCTTATTAATTTTTCTGTTGGATGCATCATACTCCAACGTGAGACTTCCACTTCGAAGTTTATAAAACCACGACACGTGTGTCGCTATACAATAGCATTTTTTGCGACTCCCGAAGATGCTATTGTATAGTGCAATAGTATTGTGACTCCCAAAGATACCGCGAAACATGTGTCTTATATCAAAGTGTGTTTTTCAAATATGCATCTATTCTGTTTTTGAAATATAAAAACTCGTAGAAAATTTGGAGAAGAATATTACCAGAAGTATTTTGTTTTTTTTTTTTCATTCGATTTGAATTATTCATTAAAGGCACAAGAATGAATGTCATTCTTGAACAAATATTTTGATCGGATAGTTTCTGAAGTTTTCAATGCTTTTCGATCATTCAGTAGTCTCATGAAAATTCTAAATTTGAATACTTTGCAGCCAATAATTGGTTCATATTTGAATTGGAGAATAATAATAAAAAACTACAAACTTCAAAGACTTTGAGAAATCCTATGATGAAACATTATCAATCCTTTATAAAAATGGCTCTGTGTTTGAGTAGTGAAGCTACCTTTTTCACTTTCATGCTTGGAATATAATATTAAAGACAGAAGTTACGTAAAAAGTCATTCGAAATTGATGAATATTTTGGTTCAATATTTGTCAATAGGATCTAGTAACAGCAAAAATTTCAAATAATCACCAGCTGGTGACTTATACTTCTAATAAAAGAGTCAATTAGACAACAAATTTTATTCGTATACAACGTCTTTTTTTTTAATTGGCGATTGGCAAAAGTACTAGTTTTGGAATATTTATCTCAATTCAGATAATATCAGCCTCAATGAACGCTTCAACAAAATGTCTAAGACACATTTGAATGAAAACAATAAGATACAGATCACTAGGAAAGTTCACAATTTCGCTAAACTCTTTTTGAATGGATTTCAATTGGTTTGGAATAGTTCAATATTCCTACCATAAGAATTTGATACGCTCATCAATATTTTTGCAACATTTTGGCCATAATTTCTACGGTAGAGAGAAATTTTTACTTTATATTCATTGTACAAAAAATGTGAGAAACATCGGAAGAAAATGAATTAACAGGAACAAAAACTATATACAAAGATGAGTAGCTTATGCTTGCAAGTTTGGTTTGGAAAGAAACTGATAGAAAAAGTTATCTTCCAAAACAACAGATCTAACACACATTAACGCTACATAACTTAATATATGAATCCAGGTGTACTTTGAAGTTTCTTTAATTTTTCATCAGCTCCTCTTCGGGGTGTGTCTTTTGGAATGATCCAATGAGGTACTAATGATGAGTTGTTCTCGCCCGAAACTTTGAAGTACATCTGGAGATTGATAGTTTTTCACGTAAGTGAAATTTTATTAGAATGCTCTATTATATATAGCCAGAAAGGTGTATCTCAAACACTGATCTCTTCTAATCCTTGTTCAATTAAAATTTTAAACAGCATATCCCACTGCTCTAATGCTCTAGAGTTAACATTGTTACAAGTTCGATAATTTCGCGAGAGTTGATATTACGTTTACTCTTATACATAGCAACCTCAGATCTGGTTGAAGTCTTTTTGTCTCAATCTTTATACGAAGTATTTGGCAATTTTGGATATGCGGTTGGTTACCTCGTTCACAGGCAGATGGGGCGATGACAAACTTGTTGTTTGTTGTCCGCTTCAGCCTAGTTCGTGGAATGATACCCTGAAGGAATCTGATTTTCAATTATCGGAAATCATCGACTTTATCTTGATGATATACACTACCTTGCACTGACGAGTGGCCAAACAGCCCGAATCCGGTCTGCAAGTGGGTTCCAATAATTGAAAATCTATTGCGACAGTTGTATCGCCAACAGCATATGCAGGAATAAATTCAGTGAAGAATCCTGCACTAACACCTGTCGGATATAATCCAACGCCTTTCCTGGTATTTGCCAGGGGAGTAGTTGTTTTTTGACAGATATCAGTCCATTAACCTACAGTGTAGGTAGTTGAGATTGGCCTTAACGAATTGTTCCTTTAGTTTAGATGATTCAATCTTTACAAATTGAGTATTTCCAAATCAGTTCTATAATCGTAATCACATATCTTATGGGCATAGTATCCTCAAAATTTATTTGAAATACTTTCCAGCAAATATCAGTCGACTTATCTCTTTTATGAACTATGTTCCATAAGAGCAATATACGATTATATATGAAAAAAGGTTGGACAAGCCCAACATTTCGAAGGTTTTATCTATTATGATACTAACATTACTAATGTTGTTTACGAATAGGTTGGAAATTGCAAATCGTCAATGAGAAATCTGGGGTACACCAGTAACTTGTACTTGTGCCAGATTTTCTTTATACTCTCTGATATCATTTTCAGCTGGTTACAAATGTGATGTTTGCGAAAAAAAATATAGAATCAAAAACACTTTGAGAAGACATTTGAAGTATGAATGCCAAAAGAAACCACAATTCAAGTGCACTGAATGCAATCACAAAACAAAGTTACACTGTAACTTAATAAAGCATATGAGGAATCAACATAATTACATCATTTAACCCTGACATTGAAATAATAAAAGTTTGAAAATTATGTGTATTTTTTATTTTCCTTCGTTGGAGTCTGTGACTGTGACTGACTATAGTGACTGTGACTGACTATCAATAAATATTGAAAATTTCAATACAACTAGAAGAATCGAAAAGTATTCGAATAATGTTTTTTTTCTTTTTCTGTATACCAGAAAAAAAAATTAATAAAAATTAATTGGCGCTCCGGGGCGATTTCATTGATTCTAGAGGCGTATTTGCTTTTTCTACTGTAGGAAAACCCTGAAAAACCTGCAGCACCACATCCTCTGAAGATCTTGATTTGCCAATGTCCTCTCTCTCCTAAAACAAAATGTAGGGTGTCTCCAGAGACTCCGATAGATTCAATATATATTTGTTTAATTCCTGATTCTCGAAATTTCAGTCAATTTAAAAACAGTTTAAACTTGAGAGAGCTGTTGTATAGCGAAACACTTGTCGTGGTTTTTGTAAAACCCCTTTATAGTGAAAATCATACAATAAACTGTATTGATTAGTTTTTCACAACGAATATCACCTGATGTAAGCCAAATACAGGCAAATTTACCTAAAGTACCGCAGTACCTACACTAAAGCGTTCGGACCGCATAAAAGGACAAACAACAGTTTAAGGCCTCGATCGCCTCTCATGCTACAAAATATTGACGGTACCGCAAAAATTTTCTCTTCTTCCAGAAAATAATTCCCCACAAATATTGAATATCCTTTTTCTTACCTTCCTTCACACATTTTCCGAATATTTGCAAATCGACTACATTTTCTGAATGTTTGGAATTTTGGAATTTTTTTCGTTATAATAGTAACTAACAGAAGCGATGAATGCATAATTAAAATGTCCCATTGAGTTAACAATAAATAATCTATCTAATAGTTTTGTATCAAATTTTTAGTTCACTTCTTACCCATTTTAGGTTATCAATGTAAAAGCTGTGGAAATTCGTACAAGGCCATGAGAAGTCTGAGTCTGCACAGAAAATTTTACTGCGGAAAAACACCTTCAATGGCTTGTGAGTTATGTTCTTATGTAACATATTACAGAGGAAATTTGCAAAATCATATTCGACGTAATCACAACCAGTAATTCGAATTTTGGTTGGTCAGTTTCTTACAATATTTGTGAGATATATTGAAATAAATATTTTTAGAAAAATTATGTCATTTCGATATTTTTATTTCAGTTCATTTGAGGACTACTAGTAGAAATACCCAAAAAGTTTACAGTTATCCCCAGAGATTTTACCTTGTTAGTAAGAGAATAGAGAATATAAAAAGTATCAACTATTAAAATTTCTCCAACACCAAATTGAGAATCTACAAGTTGATAAAAGAAACACTTTTCTCAGTTAAATTTGAATGATTCGAGACAAGAATTGATAGTAATTTATAATTGGGAGAGAAAAAAACTTACAAATCACGTCTGAATTTCACCGAGATGTACCCATGCTCAACTAAACCATGATCGGTTGAAATGTTAATCTAGCAATGATGACGAACTTTCACATAAAATATATTTTATAGTCAAATTTTTGATAGAGTTGAATATTGAATAGAATTTTTTTGATTTGAAACACACATTCACAGTTAATTACTTGGTAAATTTCTAGTGCTTCTTTTCACGTTACAATTTAATTTCACTTCCACAGCTGGAAATCAGTACGCAGAGGAACTATCAAAATCAGCCATCATAGCAGATAAATGCTTTAGTTTTTCATTTGACTTTCGACAGGAAAAGTAACTTTTATTTTCTGCCGGATTTTTTAGCGCATTATTCATTTCAATACAATTGCTCATATTCGTTTGGAAGATGGTCATTTTTGTGTTCATTTTAATGAGTCAACTAGAAATTGATATTACATTTATCACATTTCATATTGACTTGTGACTTCTCTTTCATAGAGTTATCTGATCTCTTTGTGGAATTTACAGAATACTAAATTCACGAGTATTAAAGATAAATTAGTTTCCCAAGGCAGTCAGCATTCACTGCAAAATAATTAGCTGAAACCAGAGCCCAGAAACAAAGCATTCGTGATTCAACACCAGTTAGCAATGTTTCGACCTACCATTGGTATCATCAGTGAACTACAAATGGATTGTTGGACTCAAGTGTCCTTGAGGGAAAAGCCTAAGTAGTAAGAGGCGATGACATCTGAGGTGTCATCTATTGCATCGACAGAACAATGAAATCATGAATATGAAAAATACAGGATATTTACTCACTACGGTACGGAACTTCAGAGGGTGATTTGTTAGGTCGTTTTAAGAAAAAATTCTCATGAATTTCGGAGATACGGGATGTTGAAGTTACACTGATTTGATTGAAATTTGCTACAGCTATTTGAAGTGATAAGGCGCTTATTCAGGCATATATCTAAGTGCTACTTATAAGGCATATATCTAGTGCTACTACCGATCAAATAAACGAAACACGAATAAAAAGTAAGATATTTATCGTACAATAATATACTTACAAATATAATCACACATATCTGCCAAAAAAACTTAATTTTTCATGTAATCTAACCAGCATCGCAGCACAAATCTGTTATTCGGCGTCACCTAAAAACTTTCTTTTATATGATTTTCTTGCAAAGACTTCAAAAGGACGGTCCCTTTGAAGACTCCAGTAGTAATTCGCCATCATGTGAGTGTCCCATCTCCCCTGATACCTCTCTTCCATCGTTTTGATATCTTGGTGGAAGCGTTTCTCTTGTTCCTCACCAAGATTTTCTGGGAAACGGTCTAAGTGGCTGTGGAGGCAATGAATTTTAATACGCATATGACAATTGTGTTTGTTAAAATTGTTGAGCATTTTTTCCACTAAATCCCGGTAACTTTCCGATTTATTGTTTCCAAGAAAATTTTCCACAACTTTCACAAAAGAGCACCATGCATTACACTCAATTTCATCATCGATTCTGTAAAATGCGAATCTTTTATAAGTTGTCATATCTGAGACCCATCAAATATTCCGGCTTTCAATTTTTCTTTACTAAGGGCAGGGACTTTGCTGAACAAGTATTCAAAACAAGGACGTTTCCGGTCTAGGACCTTTAAAAATTGTTTCATGCCCTAGTTTAATATGTTACGGATGTTATATTATTTTCTCTCGATCGACCAATGCTTCATTAATTACGTTGGCTTCTCCATGAACTAAAGCATCTCTACAACGCCATTTTCTTCTACTCCAGTGTTGGTCCTTAGCCCTGCTATCCCAAAGACACAGGAAACAAGTATATTTTGTATAGCCACCTTGTTTTCCTAGGAGAAAGTTCACCATCTTAAAATCAACACAGATCGCCCACTGATGTTGGTCATACTTGATGTTTTTTAGCACCAGCGATATTGTTTTATATTCTTCTTTCAGTTTTGTAGAACGCCCAATTGGTGTACTTCCATATTTGTTGCCATTATGTAGAAGGACACACTTTAAACTTCATTTGGAACTGTCGATAAAAAGACGCCAGTGATCTGTTGTATACTCCGATACACCCATTTTTTTCTAACATACTTTTAATATTGTTACAAAAAACCATATCATCATGCTGAAAAAAAAGGCAAAAGATCATTTTCTCGATTACGGTAGTATGTAATTTTGGTGTCTGGGTGACGAAGTTTCTTTTCGTTTAGTCTGGAGGCAAGCAACTCGTAAGAATCCTTTAGAAAGTTCAAATCTTTAATAAGATCGCTTAGCTCAGGACAGCTTAGGATATGTCCACGTATGGAATACGCAGAAATGTAGGAATATTTAAGTAGGTATTTGATGAGTATGTTATATCTCGAAAACTAGAGCTGATACAAAGAAAAGGTTTGTATTTTTACAATCAGCACAGATGAATTAACCAAAATCTATTGATTTTTTTTTCGGCAGAAAGCAAACATTTTTTTGGTGGGCTGTGTGATTTAACTGTCGATGAAATGGCTGACGTGCACTTCATTTATGAGAGATATCTCAACAGAGTAATTCCATGTGCTAAAACATTTAGAACATTACATGCAAGGCTATGTGAAACTGCGAGTTTCAATAAAAATGCAGGTGGTGGAAGACCTGAAACTGTAACAACGCCTGAACTAGAAGAAGCTATACTTGATGCGATAGAAGAAGATTCTTCAAATAGTACCGGGAAGATCGCATTGCAGTTAGAAGTCAGTCCAAAAACCGTATGGACAGTTCTAAAAAGAAACTTCTTTTACCTCTATCAAGTCCAAGCTCTACTGCCTGGGGATTTTCACTCGAAATTAATGTTTTGCAGGTGGTTGATTCATACGAATAATTTTTCACCAAAGAGATCATTCACCCATTTTGTTAGAAGAAGTGCCGGTACTTGTAAGATAGGACTCCAGCTCATTTTAGTGTTCTTGCTCGTCAGCATCTCGACATCACCTACCCTGAACGCTGGATTGGACGTTCATGACCTGAAAAATTGAGAGCTCGCAGTACTGATCCTCTAGATTTCTATTTGTGGGGTCATCTGAAGGCTCTTGTTTATAAAACTCCCGTACTAGGTGTGTTTGACTTGAGCAATCGAATAATTGACAATTGCAATGTCATAAGGAATACTCCAGGTATTTTTAAACGTGTTAGACAGTAAATGACAAATCGATTGCAGTCGTGTATTTTATCAGAAGCTGGACATTTTGTGGTACCTACTGAGAGGCCACTGGCTGATTAAGTAAATTATTACTTTAAATAACTGTAGGAAATTTCAAACAAATCAGTGAAATAATATTTATGATAATTTTTTATATGTCATTTTCAAGCGGAAAGTTCGTTTCTTAGAAAAAGTTGCACTTTTCCATTCACAAATTCAGTTTCATTACTTAATCAAAAAAGAAATACAGTGATCCACTAGGAAATACTACATTGGATGGACTAAAAACCTCCGAATTGGATTTTTTCAGTGGAATTGCTCTTAGTCTGTTGAATTTTCATTAACGGCATTTAGATAATCGAGCTATTATTATCGATGGGATCTGAGAGCAATCGTTTACTGGGATCAAGTTAACTCTTTGCAGTTACAGACAGCAAACTAAGGTGGGAGACAATCTTAGCAACGTCTAAATTTTTACGATGTGATTTTCAGTATTTTTTGTTCTGTACAATTCGTAGAATTTCTGACACACTATATCTTTTTATCACATATAGTAATCACTCTTCTTCATATCTTATTAACAATTTGACAGGTGACTAAATAAGATAAGTAACTTCAATTGACCTTGGCTTCGATCTCTTTGGAAAGTGCCTAATTGAAACAGAACTTTTGTGAATTCTGAGCAGATTAAAGCTATGAAGATAACTGTATATTACTAAGTTTTTTCCCAACACCAAACCGTTATTTCAACACTTTGACACGTGTTTGGATCACTTGGTGATCCAAACGTATCGAAGTGTTGAAATTACTACACCAAAGGTTCCAAACATTTCATCACAAGATAACTCTTGTCAACTTCAAATGGTGGGAATATAACCACAACTTGTATGTTTTTTTACCCATTTCTTCGCGTGGTCGACATTTCAGGTACTTGAGGCAAGCTTCGTTCCAGAGCAAATTATAGCCTCATACAGAACACAATGAAAACATTGAACTTTCGTTGAATTGTACTGTCGAATTTCATGATTCGAAAGAAAAAGATGATGAATTATGAAAACCGACAGAAAAAATCATTTCATGACTATTCTTCATATATTTCATGATGAATTTTGATTTTCAATCAAAATTTTTAATATTCGTTTCATCCCAGTTCATTAGTATGTCCACTTTTTGATATAAATCACACCTCAATTGAAATCTAAACTTTTCATGATTTTTTTTGTATAGTTGAAAATATTTTTGACCTAAAAAAAGCAAGCTCATTATTCATAAGTAAACTATCCTTATTATGATTTTAGGTTACATTTCCAATTTCAATGTTCAAGATCAAAGATACTTCTGCAAAGAATGCAAAAGAAGCTATAAACATAGGAGACACTTGTCGAGTCACATAAAGTATGAATGTATGAAGTTGCCAATGTTCGAGTGCACATATTGCAACAAAAAATTCTACCAGAAGTACACCTTAAACGCCCACTATCGTCAAGTTCATGGAATACAGGTTTGAATTAAGTAGATGTGACTTTTTTGTTATGTGTGTTGTAGTTTGAAAAACAAATATTTTCAAATATATGTTCTTTATTCAAAAAAATTGCCTTATTTGTAAATTCCTGCCTCCGTTCGCAGTTGAAAGTTTGATATTTTTAATCATAACTTTCTTCAGGGCATTTCGTCAGTCAATCACGATTTGTGTTGTTCACAGTCTTTAGAAAATTGTATCGGTAAAAAAACGGAATCAGGTCGTGAAAATTGTGGTGCAATGATTTATCATAATTTTTGACATGGATGTTCAAGCCAGGAGTACGTTAATCAACTTAATTCAACTTTTGGCGATTAAGGCATTGATGATGTGCACACATGCACATGTTGCAGAAAGATCATGTGACATACTGTGAGATTCGGGCGGCTTCAGGTATCAGTTCCAATAGAATACATAAAATATCACATAACCAATTAACCATAACCAAACGGGTTTGTTTCAGTTGAATCCCACATTATTCAACAAAAGCTCGAGAAGATGATCGTGTCGATCAGTTCAAACAAATAAATGAAAAATATAATGGCTGTGCTTCAGGAGATGTGTACGAAAATGTATTTGGTGATGAATCATAAATCTATTAATCTATTTGTATGAGCCGAAAAATAAATAACAGTTAACTGTGTGATGAACTGTGTTCATCACGCCCCAAGCACTTTGAAAGAAGACCAATTAAAGGTCATTTGATGTTTTTTCCGAAAAACTGGTCATATGTGACAACAGTACTTCTAGAGGTACTATTTTGAATGCAATATAACAATTTCTTTTCCAAGGAGACTGAACAAAACCAGCGGATAGCATTCCTAGATGTACTAATCGAACGATGTATTGCTCGACTAACCCACAAAGTGTACCAAAAACCCACGCACACGGATAGGTACCTGCACGCACCATCGAATCACCATCCTAGTCAAAAGAGGGGAGTCATCTCCACTCCCACGGAACGAGTTCAAAGAATATGTGAACCAGAACGTTTAGAGAAAGAACTGGAATATCTCCATGTTACCTTGAGACCGAATGGATACGGTGTACCCGAGATCAATAAAGCCATGAAACTGACGAGTTCTATGGTTCATAATGGAAAAAAGGCACGTATCTACCTTATATCTTTTGGGTCACAGACAGACGTGAAAAACTCTTGGAAAACACAACATTTAAACGGTTTTCAAACCCTACAAAAAGATACAACAAAACTTCAGGTCAGCTAAAGTCAAAAGGAACCCACTATCGGTAGTAGGGGTTTATCGCACACC
>WOGN01007040.1:0-12075 GCA_015342105.1 Leptinotarsa texana | reverse complement strand
TTTACTTCACTCTCAAATTGTCGGATTACTGGAATATACACTTATTGGCAGCCTTTTTAGCATCCTACCTTAATCTGACGCGCTCGAGGATTTCTGATGATCATTTTTTTACTAATCTGATCCTTTATCCCTCACAAGCGGCCTTATATATGGGGCTCATATTTGGTGGAGGTACTTAACCGGGTACAAGGTATCCCCCTGTATATTAATCTGCCGCGCTTTAGTAAATCTCGAAATCCCTGGTTGGGCTCCCCTATTACAAGTTTCAAATCGTAAAATTGATTGTGGCTTGAGGTAAAATTAAATTTAAGTATGAAACCAGTAAATTCATCGTTTATAAATGTAGCAAGTCCGCTCATTGCAAACAATCTTTTTTCCATCAAACAAAATGAGTAGAAAGGAAAATCTTGCTGAAATTTACAAATTCATAACTACAATTTCAATAAGTTTAAATGAAAATAAGGGCATCGGAATGTTATAAGGAATAAATGACTAGCACATGTCAGAGTTATTATCCTCCATTAAACTATTAATCTACGTAACGCATCATTCCTTGTCACAATCATTACACGTCTGAATATAAAAGCATTTTTATCAGAAACCAGCTTGAAGTCAAAAAAAAGGATAATAGCATTCCACACAATGTTTGTAATATCTCATAATTGTTATGTATGGAGAAAGATATTATGGGAAAATAATAATTTCATGACCGTTGACCTGCAATCGTGTCCTGATGGGAGTGGGAGGGAACCAGTTCCTCCACACTTTTTCAAGTTTTATTTTGTATAATTATACGGTTCTCGTTTTTCATCATCCATCATCTTGATAACACTGATTTGTTAGCTGTTATGTTGCTTATCCGATTCCCATCGATTTATCTTCACATAATTGCCAACCTTGTATTTTATTAGAAGCATCAATAGTGGTAATTTTGTTTGTTTTCTTGCGATCGTCATTTCGATTGTACAGTATAGTTATTACTATTTTTCCAAAGTTGGATTTGAAATTATTTCAACGTCTTTATTTTTTAAATATATCCCGAAATAATAACTGCAAATAGCGTTGACGAAATGAGAAAGCCACTAAAAAAATATTAAGTACTTACAGATGTATTGCTCAGTCTGTTAACTTTCGAAAAGTTGAAAGTAATTCTTATACCACCAGTAACGCTGGTTCAAAAACTCTATGATTGAAATGTAGTCAAGAAAAAATCCTGGCAATTTCAATAAAAACTTCTCATTAAGATATGTAGAGCATACACAGAAGTGTCTTGTTTTTTTTTTAGATATAAGCATGAAGAAAATACCATCATGAACATTGAATTACATTAAAATCACTTTTTTCCATTCAGTTTCTCCTACAATCATTCGTTATTGAAACGCATATATTTTTTTTTATTTAATATAACCGCATCAACTACAAAGGTTATTAGCGGTGTAGTACAATTTGAATCACATCACAATCATATTAGATGTACAATATTTATAGATATCAGATACTTTAGTAAAATCACAAATTTATTTGGATTCAAGGCATCACTGAGTTCTTCAGGTAGTCGTGTTGACAATCTCTCCTCTCTGTAGTAAGGACACACCTTGATGATATGTTTCACATCTAACTGAAATGGGAAAACCAAAATTGTTTGGGTTCCTTCGTACGTAGGAATAGTTGGCAACGAAACTGCGCACACATTAGCTAGAGAGATTAGCTCAAACCCAAACTTACTGTGTACCACATGAAGATTTGATCCTTAAAATACGACAACTAACAATAAATACACATATTCAAATGATCACTACAGTTATAAGTTAGTATTGCTATAACATGTCACTTACATGAAACACTATCAACCAAGACGATGTACTCCGAAATTTCGGGGCAAGACACTTGTCTTATCACCTCATCAGTATCGTTTTGGATGACATTGTGAGACGAAATACTCATTTCTTTCAAACAATTCTGCTCTTTTACGTTGAGAGTATCTATAAACATTAGTGCTGATAGTTGATCCAAGCAATAGCGAATTTTTTTTTGTAGAAATGGCATTTCTGGCTCTCTACTTCTCCTGCTGACTGGATTGCGAACAGTCAATATGCTCAAAACAAATAACAAAACAAAACCTTTTTGGGAGTCAATAAACTGTTAAACGTTTGTTTTAATGTTGTTGACAATGCTTCTTGTTGAATATCATATATTATAATAATTGAAACGTCCTGAGATAATTCGCTTTGAAATATTTTTCTTCTTTTCTTCATTCATCATTTTTTTTTTAATTTTATTATTTCAACTTTCAATATTCTATCAATATTTAGCTTACTTTTGAAAACATGTCATGCCCATATTTATTGATTTATTTCGATTTCGGGTCACAATAATTTATTTTCTCTACCGAAAGCATAATTATACTTTTTAATTTCTTACTCTATTTTTACTTTTTTTTTAATAATTGTTCGGTATTATTTCCTATCTGCTGTCGCCAATGTTGAGCCTATGCGTGAGCTATTAACAAATGAACAATTAACGAAGGTTAAGCAGACGGAATGTTTCGTACAACAAATTTCATTCAACTACTATCTAACATCCCAGTTTTTGTTCTCTTTAATCTTGAATCCAGGGTGAAAGCCTATTTTCTTATATCAAATGAGGATAATCTGATTCCCTTCAAATTAATTTGCATCATTACTAATACTCTTTTGTTATATTATTTCTTTCTTCAGCAATAAATTTTTTGTTTCATCAGAAGCAAGTGTTAATTATAAGAATATAATATTGAAAATATATTCATTCAATTATTATCATTAGCTACAGTAATGTTTCGTAATTATCTTTCTTCTATTTCAGTGATATGTTTTCTTCCTTAGTGGAATGTCATAACATAAAAAATATCTACTACAAATCATCACAAAATCTACTTTCGGCCTACTTCATTCTACTACTTATATCATTATATTTTTTCTCGACTGATCAAAACATCTTTCAAATTAAAGAAAAATGTTCACTTCCTGTTTAACGACACGTCATTAAAATTTTCAATTACTACTGGACCACTTTGTTTTCAGATGTATTCAGTCTGAGCCTTTTTATAAATAAGTAGTTATCAGGCGATCGCTGAAATGGAGTTTTAGAAAGTAAGCTAGCTCATAAATCATATTCATGGTTATTGTGCTTGTGCTTGCCCATTACTTTTTTTATGTAACTGACATTTCATAACCAGTTTTCATTAAAATGTATAATTGAATGTTGACTGACTATTTCTAGGAATCTGAATGAGTTGAGGTACCAGAGTTGACTTTCATATGAAATAATTTTGTTGAAAATTTTTCAGGGAGTTTGAACTGTACATAAATGAGGCGAGGTTATCTTCAGGTTAGTGATAAAGAGAAATTCGGTACATTTTCACAAAAGTTTCATCTAGACTGGTCGCCACGTTCATTTTCATTTTGAAACCCTAATTTAGAGGATATTTATCTTACATAATTAAAATTTGTCGGCTTTGCCCATAGAACGAAAACATATTAGAGAATATAATAACTAAACTGGATTGGCAGTTTAGACAGAAGGAAGCTATTCAGAGCCGTACTCGATGTTTTTCTAAAGGCAAACTGGCAGTTTGGATGACAATTAATAGCAGTTCTGCACAAACTCAAAACGTTCGCTACCTGTGTGAGTAGTTTTGCTGCCAAGTCATTATAACTCTCCGCATTCATTTGCAATGAGGTTGTGTAGTCATTTCCGTTTGCTACTACTTAGCTACAACTGTCTGAATGAAAGGCTAAATATTTTGAAGAGCATTAGCTCTGACATCAAAATTTTACTAGAGGATCTGATCTGGTCGCCTATCTTTTAAGGATAACTTCGCTTCCAGGAGCAATACTAACAATTTACAATCGTAAATATCTGAGTTGATCAAACTGGGAGACCTTGACCAGGCCATCTAGGTTAATTCATATCCATTTTATTGACAGAACCGGAGCTTTTTATTTGCACATTGTGATACAACGCATCTCTTCCAAGCAACTTCAAGAGAGTTGTAGTCAGTGGAACAGATCAAGAAGTGTTTGGTAATCTTTCAGGTCACCAAATCACTGTCATCTTCGAATAAGATGTAATGCATGCTGTGGAAAGTATACGAGTAGAATGAAGAGGATCCCGATGATGTTTATTCTTGTAGAAAATTTTCGTAGGAATAATACTGTTGCTTCTCATGCTATGCGAGAAACTTCATTTTCTGCCAAAGTAGCAACAGTGGATACGCCAGTGCTACGCACTGGCTCGCCAGAGAAATAGTTTTAACGTATTTAGTCAACACTTTTTCGAGAGATTATCACTAGTTAGTTTTATTAGTTACAATAACTTCTTCAGACGTGTTCATTTTTTTTGTAACATTCACTCGCTTCGTGGAAAAAAGTTAACCCTATTTTCGCTAGTACCAGGTGATATATTTCTCAAAATTAATAATGCAGATTTTGAAAGTGATCAAACTCTAAAAAATTGAAAAGAGATGGGTGTTACCTCAAGTAGAATTTGTTGCAGGATGTATATACCTAACTTTATTTTCGAATAAAATTCGAATGTCTCGAATAAAATGGTTTGATATTCTACTAAAGAAAAATAAACATTCAAGCAACCAGGTGGTTTCAGGAACAACAACAGTATAATCACCATATCAATGTTACTAATTAACGTCGTACCTTTTATCCGAGATCTATCGTGCCCAAAAAAATACAGAAGTTGTTCGTGTATATGTATATTCATGTTAAACTGAACAGAAATAACAGACAGAAATAATGACAGAAATAACGTTATTATTATTCAAAAATATTTAGTAGGCATCAAAATCATAGAAATGCTCCAGAATGAATATCGAGAATGTATTTTTGGATTACTCTGTTGATTTTCTTAGTATGTCATTTCGTACTACAAAGTGAAACTAAACAGGAAAAATAACTTTATCAAATGCTCCATTAACCACAACCACAATCACGGTGTTTGTAGCCTAGCTGACCTGGTAATGTCTTCCCGTAAATTGTCTACACTAGTTGTCTGCATCTCGTAGACGTAGATTTCAAACATCCATATGAAAAAATGTTCTGCGGCGTCAAATCGAGGGATCCTCGACCCGGTAACGTATGAACGAGTAAGTATTATTGAAGAAGGAAAAATTGACAATTATTCAAGAAATTAAAATGTCACTCACTTAGGTTTGCTTTCAAAAAGAATGGTCTTATAATATGGTTACCAAAAATTCCTGCCAAAACATTTAGTTTTTGAAGATATTGGGTGTGAATTTGGCGTGCTATATTGGAATCAGATTCATTTTCCCATTCAGATCAAAAGCACGTTCATCTAAAAACATGTGATGTACAAAAAAGCTGGATTGAAGTTGATGCATTTCGAGGATATGTCACAAAATTCGACTCCTCGAATCATGAATAAATTTCATTTTGTGAGGATGGCTTCGTTATTGACTAATTTTGAATTTGTGAACGGCCAACTTTTAATATCAATATTTGTTCACAAACATTATGCGAGCACTTTCGATAGCACGCTCTACTCAAACTGAACGTTTTATCTTCTTGTTTGTTCTTTTATACGGTTAGAACGTCTTTTTTCCTAGAAACAATGAACCTAGAAAAACACCAACACAAAGGATTTGTCTTACTGATGATTCACGTTGAAAACGTAAACATTATGAACAAATCCAATATTTTAATCCGTTCTTGGAGTATTTTTTTAATGAAATATAGTTCACGAAATAAATTTAGTACAAAAAGGCGGAAATGAAATTTTGATATTAAAACTAAGCTGTCACAAGGTGATGAATGTAGCATCATATTGCACATTATTCTAGAATAAGACATTATCTACCGGGAGTTCGCATTTCTATAATTTTCACTAGTATTGTTCATTCCAAATCGTGAAATAGTTTGTGTTTGGAATGTTGTAGTTTCGGATTTAATAAAAACTTTGTTATTTTCTTTTGGCATTGCTTATTGTTGTAATGTCAAAAAATTTTGTGGGACTGGATACAAAATTGAAAGACCTTTCAAACCAAGTATCACTCAAATATTATTTTCTTATGAAATATTAAGTGTGGTTTTGGAGATGAAGAATTATCAAAAGGTTGATTTTTACGTGATTATCAACCCCTAATTTTTTTTTATTTCAGTTTTAGAATTTTTGCTGGTCTTTTCCATTTCAACATATTAAGCCATTAGTGCCTGTCAATGCAGCTTTACCACTTTACATATTAATTTTTATTGATAGTGATCCAACAAACCCAAACTCCATTATAACACAATCCAATATTTTACGATCGACGTTACGATACAAACGTCTTTTGTTCTGATCAGCATGTAAATCAAGTATAGGTACGCGCTACCCATGGTATACGAACCAGCAACGAACAACCAACGAGAACAGGTATAGGTGGTATGTCGAGGTCAGAGGTGGCTGTGCTACAATGTTCAGCCTCCGGCGTTGGGTCGAAGACCCCGAATCTCAATGGAAGAAAAGAAAAAATTAAGACCGGCAGTCATAACAAATACTAATAATATACGTACGAATGGTTCGTGACGGATTGGTTTCCTTTAGAAAATTGGATTGATTTAGATTAGTGAGTGGAGGTTTTAGAAAATTTTCCCTAGTAATACCACGAGAGGTCAAATTATTTCCGGAAATATTTTCGAGCTCATGTTAAAAATTTCCCTAGTCGTAGACGAGGGAAATTTTCTAAAAATATTCATGAGCCAGAAAAAGTTTCCGGATATTAATTTGACCTCATGTGGTATTCGGTAAGAAAATTCCACAACGAATTGTGGTGGAAAATCAAATATTTTCAAAATTCATTTTTTCATTCTCAACAATACAATATATTTTCTTCAAATCATTGTTTTCTACTAATGAAATATATTATATTCTTTGATTTTTTCACTTCGGGATATTACAAGTAGTAGAAAATTGAAAAAATTGTAGTTTTATAGATACATACCTACAGGAACAGATTACATAATAATAATCAGTTTGTCTTCATCAAATGACTCTTAGCCTATAAACTTTTGATTTCTATTGATTGTAGTAGCTCAAAAGTGCCATTTAGGGACAAAAAGTATAATATTTTTTAATTTATAGTTACTTGAATTCACTACATGTGGTAGAAAATTATAATTTCAGAGGTTTTTCGGGAATCTGCATAAACAGATTCACAGCGCGTCATAGCTTTGGCAGCAATTATATGTATAGCCCTTCAAATTGATAATTTCTACTCGTTGTAGTTGCATGGGAATACCATTTCAAGGTAGACAATAGTATATTCTTCATTGGGAAAGAAAGTTTTTGGCTTTCTACTACTCCATCTTGATACAAAAAAGAAGGATGAGGGAATCTTCCAAAGAAAGATGGAGTAGTAGAAAGCCAAAAACTTTCTTTCCCAATTTTTTTTATAATCGAATATTACTTTTCAGAAGATTTTTGGACCATTTATATACGAATGCAGAGTTTTCAAATAGTATTAATTAGTTCAAAGTAATATTATTAGTAGAATAGGAAAAGTGGCGAACAAATATAATGAAAAAATCCCCAATTTATACAATCTGCTATATCTATAATTCTATTAGTCGTATTCTAGATATATTTAACTGCCAGATTATACAAATCAGAATACATTTATTAGCTATCTGACTGTTCTGTTTTTTTTTATATAGATTCGCAAATTATATTATGTAAGTAAATATTTGTAAATGCCACCGTTTCTCCCTATTCTGTAATTGGGTTCATCCTGTAGAATAGTGTATGAAATAAATAAATAAATTAGTCATTTTGTATAATTCCAAAGATGACTATTCCACTGTTTAATAAATATTACCTCTATATCTTTATTCATTAAACGATAAGTTATAGTTTTTTGCCTTTTAGTGCAGAATGACCAAATTGTAATATCTAATTTGAGAGAGAATATGAGAATCATAGATTAGAATTTATATATGAGTTTCTAAAAAATATATTTCTCCGATTGCTTCCACCAGTGGTACAATCGATTCCTTAATTTTCTTTATATGACTTTCAAAATTCAATTTTTTATCAAATAATTAGGACTGAATATTTGTTTTTCAACTTGAATAATTTATTCTCAATTTCAAGATTCACTTTCATGTTGTTTTTATTTTTTTGCTTGAAAATCGTGAAAACAGTCTTTTCTAAGTAGATTGTTGAATGGAGGTCATTTCTATTTTTTTTTTCATGTCATTATTTATATTTACTTTTACTAAATTGTTATTTCGTTCTGGATAAAACAGTGCAAAATCATTTGCAAATGAAAAGTGATCACCTATCAAACATATATTTTGAATATTATCAACATAGGGCAATTAAAAAATTGGGGCCAACACCGAATCTTGTAGTACATCAAAAGTTGAAACTGTTTCAAAACTTTCACAATTATTTATGAATATTTATTGATATCGATTTTGAAAATTACTTTGAAATAATTTGTAAGAATGACCTCTCACTCCTGAGTTATAAAAATATCTAATAAAATTTGATGGTTAACTGACAAATGCCCCTTTTATATCTAAAATATCACAACACTGTAATCATCTCCAAATATTTATAATATATATTATTCATTCTATCTGCTGCTGATTGGGTATTTGAATTTGATTGGAATGCATATTGAAATTTGTTTGAAGGTGATTGACAATGTTTCATGATGAATTTCATTAGTTCGGACTTCCATTGTCCGATATTAAATAAAATGATTTGAAATCCCTGAAATAACTATTTAAAGAAGGCGAATAAAAATGAATAGCTGAAAAACAATTATACTATTGTGCGTTTAGAAGTTTGAAAACGGAATTGTACTGTAGATAATATGTTATGTTGGTTCAAGAATGCCAATAATCTCTTTTTTACGATTTTTTCTATAACTTTTGAAATGGTGGATAGTAAAGCTATTGGTCTGAAATTGGAAGGAGTCTCCAGCTCTCCTCCTTTATGGATTGGCACTATAAAGGCTGTTTTCAAACATAACGGAAAAACACCACTAGCAAAGGATTTATTTATTTCTTCTGCTAGAGTATGTAATGCTTCGTCTGGTAGATTTTCTTACAGATATTTCGTCGATACCAGAAGAATTTTTGTTTTTTATTTCCTTAAAAGTGTTTTTGAGCTCATCAATATCCGTGTTGAATAAATAAAAGCTATCAGGAATGAAAATGCCTTCTAAGTAGTCTAGTGGATCCATTCGCGCTTGTATATTTGAAATTAATTTTTCAGCTATAGTACAAAAGAAGATATTGGTTGTTTGGGTTAATTATTGATTGTTTGGGGAATTTTGCAGCTTTACCTCTTAAGTTATTTATAATGGACCAGTTTTCCCGAGTTTTATTTTTTGCATTGTCAATTTTATTCCGATAGAACCTTTCTTTCTTTGGCAGCTTAAATGATAGATCTGTAAATACGCTTATATTTGGTTGTATATGATGAGAAGAGTTCATCGGACATGTATTTATTAATATATTACAATGATCGCAGATTAATCGCTAAGACTCTGATACCAGAAGTTAACCAAGGCTTCCTTTTATTTTTTGCTTTAATCTTCAGTACTTGAAAACAACATTTGAAAATACGTTTTAGTTTTTCATGAAACACATTTGTAGTCTTCTCTCCAATTTATTGACTTTGATTTTTCTCTGAATATGTCGAACATGGTCAGAGAGACCTGCAGGAATGTTTATAGTTTCAACATCTTCGTCATTCAAATTGGAACATACATAATCTATAATAGTTTCAGAATGCTGGCAAACACGAGTTGGATCGGTTATATGCATTGTCAAATTGAAAGATATGAGCAGAATTTTCAGTGTTTGGGTAATTGAGGATCTATCATCGTCAAAATTTATATTAAAATCTCCAGCTGGTATGATTTTTGACTTCACTGATATTTGTGAGAGAATTGTTTAAAGGTTTTCATAGTAAATACAAATTATTTGTTTTATTGAGTACTAATGAAAACTCAAATGTATGCTCTACTAGAAGATAATTATACTTTGTAATATTTTCTAATTAAAATGTAGCTAGGGAATCATTTTTAGCTAGTATCATAGTGCCGCCATTATTAATTTTTTTTCTACGGAAATCCGAAACTATTCTAGAATTTGGAATATAACATGGTTCATTTTTTCTTGAGCCAGTGATCTGTCAATAAGATAAGGTCAGGAACATTTTGATTGACAATGAATATAGCTAGATCATCTAGTTTATGTCGAATAGATTAGATATTCAAAAATATCATTGATATTTTCAGTTTGGAAACAGTGGAGGTTATTTTTGATAACGAGCTATTTCCTGATCTAATGAAAAATTTTTATTATCTTCGGTTGAGTTTTGTGATAAATGTACTATATCATTATTAATTTTTACTGTCTTCAAAAATATATTCTTATTTGCTTCAGATATGAGGTTGATTACTGTATTCATTATGTTTGTCTTGGTTTCTGGATACATAGTCTACCAAGTACTTCAAATATGAATTTATATTAGTCTTTCTGAACCTAAACATTACATTTTCAATTTTTCTAATAATGATTTGATCGGGTGGTGTATTGCATTCAGAAAAGAGTAATAGATTAGTGGTTTTGCTGACTGGCATTTGTTTCAAAGCACTATTCAAACTTTTATTATTGCTGATGTTATTAGTATTGAACATGATGATTACAAAATCTTCAGGGCTGTATTGTAGTGTCTCCATAAATAAAGTTTTTGTTAGATCAGAGAGCTCAGTATCCGGTTCAACAATATCTTCTATGTGGTATTTTTCAGTACAAATGAGTTTACCTAACACACTTGAAAATTTTTTTGAGTATTCATCACATATGATAACAATTTTTTTTCTCGTAGTATTGAAGTTTGAAGTTTTTTCACTGTATTGGTGATTATTAAGTTCATATGACGTCTGCCGAGTAATAATGTTTTCTCCGAGATTTGTTCTCAGTGTCTTCTCTTCATTTCCCCTGCCATTTAATTGACTAGACCTTTTAGGTGAAATTCAACTGGTGGTTATTGAGGATTCCAGTATCCCTTCTTGAGTTTGTTCTTGGTCAACTAATTCGGCCGTGAACTCATTTGAAAGGACTAACTTGTCTCTGGCAGAGTTTTAATTAACAGTATTTTTTATGTTGTCAGTTTTGGTTTTTTCATTTTCTTTTTTTGAAGTTTTCCTTTTTTTTTCTCATTTCTGATACGTCAGTTTTTCTTCTTGGTTCAATATTCGCCAATGGGTTATCTTTATTATCATTTTCACCTTCTGTTTGGATGCTTTTATCCACCCCACTGTTTGAATGTATACAGTTATTTGTTTGGGTATCCGTTGTTTTTTATCTTTGTCTATATCAGCCAGGGCTCTTTTCATTAACGCTAGTTCACATTCCATTTTTTCTATTTGTTTTTCTTTGATCTTCAATAACTTAATGAATTCAGTTTCAAATTTAGTGGCTTCTTCCAAAAACATTTCATTTTCATCTCTTAATTTTTTAATGTAGTTATCTTTGATTAAACTATCATTGAGCAACTCACGAACAGATGTTTCAAATTGATTTAGTTTATGATCGTGATCAACTTCAACAGCTTGAATTTCATCAGGACAACAGGAGATTTTATTGTCTTGCAAGAACGTAATCTTACTTCTCATTCTATTTATACAGTTTTGGAACATACCAAAACACATTACACATACATAATAATTAAAAACTTTTGTTTTACAACATTAAAAACCATTACCCAGAGAGCTCTGAAAACCTGAAGTTTTTAGTGTAGCCATCATGAAATCATCAATTTTTCGCTTGATTATGGGTTTCCATATGTTGCATATCTCTACGCCAGCTTGGCTAAATGCGTTGTTGGACAACATATACGCGGCTTCGTTGAAGTTTCTCCTAAACCAGTGTTCCTCTTTGTGGATGATTTCAGCTTGAGCCCACTTGATGTTATGTTGATGAGTCTAAACATGCTCTGCTATTCCGGATTTGCTGGTTTCTCCTCGCTGCGTGTGTTTTTTGTGCTCAGCAATGCGAACTTTCA
>WOGN01007039.1:0-12075 GCA_015342105.1 Leptinotarsa texana | reverse complement strand
TCGAGAGTACCAATTCAATCGAAATTAAACAACCTCATGCATTTATTTTTATGATATTTAGTATGTTATAAAAATATCCCTAGACTTTTCCGATGTGAGTATATACTTTCTCGTAGCTGAACAGCTCAACAGATTCAAATGTAAGTTGGTATATAGGTACATCATGACCTTAAACAGGGGTAAAATAGCTGGGAACAGCTAGTATTGTGTAAGTTAGTACCTATTGATTGACTGACACTCTTATATTAACGTGCATCAGAAGCTACTGAACCTAGAATCATCTTGAAATATGCAATATGCCAATTGTACTAAATAAGTTACTATACTATACTATATACTATACCATATATTACCATTATATACTATAACCTAGTACCTATTCGTCTACCTAAATGATAAATCTACCTGAAAAAGTCAGGTATCAATACAGTTTTCGAAAGTCTACATGTAAATATACCTAACTATTTTTACATGAGAATGAACAGATTCAATAATGACGAATTATTCAATTCAGTTTGATAGTTCATAAGATGTTGAGAGTTTTTGAATTTGTTTATTTCCATACTCTCCATCAGGTTAAGTTTCAAACCTTTCTTCTGGAAATAAAGGGGTTTGTATTCATGGTTGACGTAGACTAATAGGTACTAGGTTATAGTATATAATGGTGTAATTTAGAAGTAACTCTTAGTTATGCTTGAAGAAGCTATTGTATAGCGAAACTTGTTTACACGTGTCGCGGTTTTTGTAAAATTCTTATAGTGAAAATTATACAATAAACTGTATTGATTAGTTTTTTTAATATGGATTTTCAAGTATCGCCCAGTTCTATTCAATTATTTTTCGACTTACTTAATACTTATCGTTATATAGTGACTAAAATTACACTAAACCTCAGTTAATTGTAGCTTATATGTAATTATGATGTATAAACTATATTTATGTAAAGTTTTTCAATATAATCAGTACTTTAGGCAATTTGGGGAAAGGAAAATACTATTTCTCTCTCAAATAATTCCAATTAAGATGGTAATACCAAAATCTACCTGGCATACGTTTCTGTTGTTGAACTCGGCGTGTTTTATAAAAAAAATGTTTTTCAGTAAAGTCAATAGTTTCACCAAAAAATCGACAAGAAAAATAATAATTCTTGGGACACGACGCCAACCTGTCTAGGTGTGCAAAAATTCAATTTGTATTTTTTCGAATAGCAAAAATATGAGCGCGTATATATCTCTGAAATGAGACGACGCAAGACTGTTTGGTCGATTTTTTGAGAAAAGGGCAACTTTTACTTGCCAACTACTTAATTCATACCATATTCACTGTTGAAGATCATTGCACCGAGTTCATTGCATTGAAAATTTTTCAGGATTATCTATGACTGTCAAACATATTCGATAATCTCACCTGAGGCAGATGGTGCGCCGGATAGAAAGGAAAACTGAAGAATCAAAACGAGGGGTACTGAAAAAAGAAACATTTTTTCACTTACTATAGTAATTGTCATCTTGATACCCTTTTATATTCCTTCTCAGATACTTGGAATTTTATCTCGTACTAAGAGTAGGCTATACTGCTTCAACAAAGTTAGGAATGAAATTTGGGGATGAAAAAAATGAATAAAATTATTAGTTTCAACAAATATTTTTGATGAATACCCAAAAGCACGCCACTGCTGGTAATAAAACGACCCGAACGGTCAAAATATTTTGTTCGCCATCTTTTTACCATGCAGAAGTATGGTAGACCTGGTATAATATTATAAATTTTTATAATATTATACCAGCTGTGGCAAATCCTAACGAAACCGCAAAAGTTTGGCACTCAGCATTTTGCATTCATACTGAACATTTATTACTCTCAACTATTAGGAAAGAAATGGTTTACATTAATCTGAATACCGATTCCACTTTGTGTTTCTCCAGAATTCACCCAATTTGGTTCGTTACATTTTTTACAAAGGGCAGGATCATCTATTCGAATTTGTCCTTCCTGGAACTATTCCCTTTGAAGCCATTTCACATATAGGTGCATCGGACCGTTTCTACTTTTCCGATATTCTTGCCTTTAGTATTGAATTGAAGCTTTCTTTCTGCACATTGCTCATTAAAAATATTAACCACCTGTTAGCTATCTGTGAAAATCTATTAAATCTACGAATGGCAACCCTCAGAAGTCGTAATATGCGAGTTATTTATTCAAAAAAAAATGTATATTTTTTGTCGAAGACTCACGATCATTTATATACAAAAATAACCATCACTTGTCAAAGTGCACTGACATTTTGAAAGGTAAATTGAGTAGTAATTGAAACTTTTACAAAAAACTTGAATTTTCCACCAATTTATCAAGTATATTTTCTAGAATCAAAGTCCAATGAATTGATATTGTTACTAATCTCGCTCTCAACCTTACGTGTGTTCTTGGTCACACAGTTCAAAAATATAAATTGATGTTAAAAGTTAAAACACCGTACTCATTGAAAAGTGCCTTGCATGATTCTCTATTAGAAAAATTTGCTATGCACCTCAGAATTCGCTTTTGTACTATAAAAACTCAACTTGAGCAGCTGACTCTTTGTTAAAACTGTTCGTAAATTGATGAAGCGAAACTTCAATGAATTAAGTTTTGATATTAATTGTTGACAGTGGACTTTCCAATTGAGGAACTCATCTAAAATGATTCCCAAGAATCTTACATTCTGATTAGTATTTGTTAGGGTCACATTGTTCACCATGAAATGTATGTTTTCCACTTTGTTTTGCCAGTTGTGAATACGAATAACATCTGTTTTGTCCGCATTGAAAAATAAATCGTTGTTATTGAAATAATTTTATATCCGCCTTACTATTCTGGCACAATTGTTTTGTAATTCTTTTGTATCTGGTGAAAATATAACTAGCGAAAAGTCATCTGCATAAGCGGTATAATGACCTTCGGTAACTACTGATTCAATATTATTTACATAGAGTATAAACAGTAGAGGACCCATTATTGAACCCTGTGGCACTCCCATACTTAGATTCAGATATTCGGAATTAGCTCTATAGATTTCATTTTTTCTCTCAATTTAAACTGACACATATTGTTTTCTATTTCTATGAATGCAGAAAAAATCAATTGAAACATATTGTTAATGACTAAACTGTCACATTTTTGACAAAAACTAGTTATTTCAAAAGTATTTTCTCTTTCATGTTTATATAAAAGTAATTATTGTTTCGAAAGGACTTTTTCTTCCAGTTTGTGTCTGAAAATGACTTCTTTGCATGATCTACGCATCTTTGTAGATAGTTTATTTTGAAATTGATTGCTTTCTTTGTTTCTTTGGAAAATTCCCAAACTTATTGTATAAAATAGAGAGAAAGACAAAATCTTCAGTTCCATGAAATTAATATGCCATGAAAATATAGGTACCTCTTTCAATTTAAATTAATAAAAATGTAGGTACTTGAAATGTACTCAACATCAACACGTACTTGTATAACGTATCCATTTCGTTTCAATTATTGAGTAGATACTCCTCTCAGATTCAATATTTATCACCAAGACCTTTGACTATCTGATATTGAAGATATCAATTTACGTCAACTGATCATGCGACATTAATTTTCAGTATAACCAATCGACTATACTGAGTGGGTCATCTAAAATGTACCGCAAAACATAACTACCAGGGAAAGAAATTCCAAAAACCTGCCAAGATGTTTGTGAGTGGAACAGGTTGTCACTCGAAACTCACTGCAAAATCTTCGTTCTTGTGAAGGAGAGGGTTATCCTCCAACTCGTTATTATACTTTGAAATGCCAACCGTTGTACGTTTTGGATCATTTTCGACGTCACTTTGCGACATACATTAATCGTAAGACATGTATTCCAATGAGTACAGTGGATTTGCGATATATTTTATTTTTTTTAATGTTCCAATAAAAAATATATTGGACTTGGATCGGGTGACCGAGGAGGCCATTCAGGTGCATCCCGTCATCCTATGTATTGTATAGTGAAACATGTGTTTCGCGTTTCGGGCGTGTTTTACCATATAGACGTGTCTATACTGTAGGTGTCTATACATACTTCTTGAGTTTTAGTAAAACTGTGTAACAATAGCTTCTTCGGTCTATTTCATTAAACAGTTTTACAAAAACGCTACACGTGTTTCGCTATATAATAGCTTCTTCAGGCGAAACGCGTGTTGTTTTAATAAAACTGTGTAACCATAGCTTCTTCGGTCGTGTCTGCTTCGCTAAAAAAATTTACAAAAATGCAACACGTGTTTTGCTCTAGACAGTAGCTTCTTCAAGCATTTCTATACACATCTCTAGACGTTCCACAAGAACGCAACAATGCGTTTCACTATATACGTCTCTAGACGTTTTATAAAAACGCAACAAGGGTTTCGCTATGCAATAGTTTATTCGGTCGTTACTATACACATCTCAAGACGTTTTACAAAAAACAGGTGATAGCTATACAATAGCTTCTTCAGGCGTATTTCGCCATATATACGTGTCTACACTGTAGGAGTGTCTATAGACAGATGTTAAGTTTTTGTAAAACTGTAACAATAGCTTCTTTGGGCGTGTCTATTTCACTAAACAGTTTTACAAAAACGCAACACGCGTTTCACTATATAATAGCTTCTTCAGGCGTTTCTACACAGAAGCTATTTTATAGCGAAACACGTCTTGTGTTTTGATAAAACTGTGTAACTATAGCCTCTTCGGTCGTGTCTGTTCAGCTAAACAATTTTACAAAACCGCAACATATGTTTCGCTATAGACAATAGCTTCTTCAAGCGTTTTTATACACGTCCCTAGACGTTTTACAAGAACGCAACATGCGTTTCTTTATACACGTCTCTAGACGTTTTATAAAAACGCAAGGCGGGTTTCGCTATACTATAGTTTCTTCGGTCGTTTCTATACACATCTCTAGACGTTTTACAAAAAAACATTTGTTTCGCTATACAATAGCTTCTTCAAGCGTATTTGGACATATAGACGTGTATTTACTGTAGGTGTGTATACACAGATGTTGAGTTTTCTATACACGTGTCTGAACGTTTTACAGAACGCACCATGTGTTTCGCTGTACTGTAGTATCTTCAGGCGTTTCTATATACGTGTCTAGACGTTTTACAAAGAGTCAACACGTGTTTCGCTATACAATAACTTCTTTAAACGTTTCTATACACGTGTCTGAACGTTTTACAGAACGCAACATGTATTTCGCTGTACTGTAGCTTCTTCAGGCGTTCCTATACACGTCTTTAGACGTTTTAGAAAAATGAAACACGTGTTTCGCTATACAATAACTTCTTTAAACGTTTCTATACACGTGTCTGAACGTTTTACAGAACGCAACATGCGTTTCGCTGTACTGTAGCTTCTTCAGGCGTTTCTATACACGTCTTTAGACGTTTTAGAAAAAGGAAACACGTGTTTCGCTATACAATAACTTCTTTAAACGTTTCTATACACGTGTCTGAACGTTTTACAGAACGCAACATGTGTTTCGCTGTACTGTAGCTTAAGGCGTTTCTATACACGTCTCTAGACGTTTTAGAAAAAAGGAACACGTGATTCGCTATACATAACTTCTTTAAACGTTTCTATACACGTGTCTGAACAGAACGCAACGTGTGTTTCGCTGTACTGTAGCTTCTTCAGGCGTTTCTATACGTCTCCAGACGTTTTAGAAAAAGGCAACACGTGTTTCGCTATACAATAACTTCTTTAAACGGTTCCATACACGTCTCTGGACTTTTTACAGAAACGCAACATGTGTTTCGCTGTACTGTACAGGCGTTTCTATACACGTCTCTAGACGTTTTACAAAAAAGCAACACATGTTTCGCTATATAATAACTTCTTCAGGGGTGTATACATAGTATAGATACGCCTACACGCAACACGTGTTTCACTATACATTAGAGTCTGTCTGTATATGCAACCCAGACGAAGCTATTGCATAGCGAAGCACGTGGTACATTTTTTAAAAACTGTTTAGTAAAAATCTCACAATAAAGTGTCTCTTGAATACACTTTATATTGATTTAAAGTGCTAGTAGCCTCGGAACAGAAATACAAGACTTTCCAGCAGCTAAAACCAAACCTCAACAATACTTACTGGAAAATGTTTCAAAGTGGGACAAACTGTGGGAAAACCAATATCAAAGAAATAAAACGTCAAAATCTTCAAATTGTATTTACCATTTATAAAATTCATGCTGCAAACAGTAACATACTGTCCTACAAAATTTACTCAACATCATATTTCTCTCAAGCTCAACTATCATCCTAAAATAAACCGATACCATAGTCCCCTTTGCAAAATTCAATAACAAAATCTGGTCGGTGTCACTGTGAAAGTTCAGTATGTGTTTACACATAACAAAAAAAAACTCAATTTACTTGATACTTCTTCTGTTCGGCTCGCTAGCTGTCGGAGGAGGAGGAGGCCCCCTTCTATCGAGTTCCTCCAAATAATTCAGCACCAGTTGCGTTCTCTCTTGAGGAATGTGGTCCAAGACTAGGTATCGCTTGTCGTTCTTCAAAATATCCTCGATCTCTTGCATGTGTCCTTGCGATTCTCTGAGAGTTTGCAAGGACTTGTGGGTTATCAGCTTCGTTTCGTGGAGGAGCTCCTTGAACTGGGTTTTGGCCGTTGATAACTTGTCTTTCAAATAGTCCTTGAACTCTCTCTCGCACTGAAAAAAAAATTACATTGAATGCATAAGTGATTTTGTTTTCCTTAAACCCAAATTTATGAGAAGTGATTATGTTATTTATGTTTAGATGAACATTGAGTCTCCGGTAGGTAGATAGGTAGGTATTTTTTTCTTTTTTTCATTTCCACATTCAGCTCAATTTATTATTATTATAATTATTATTATATTTCTTGTAGATATGTCACAGATACATGTGTTAAAAAGTTCTCTCTCAATAGTAACAGTAATATCAACAGTAAATCAACTCACCCTTTCGCTCGAAGCAAACTTCGAATACCTCGGGTCATCCCTTATCAACTTCTTGATCTCCTTCCAAGTGCTAACCAAAGAAACCTCGCTGGTTTCGTCCAGCAATTCTCGGAAGTTTTGCCTCTTTTTCTTGATCAGCAGTTCGACGTGCTCGTTAAACAGTTTCTCCTTATCCTCCCTGGTTAAGCTGTCAGCCAGATCCCATCTGTGATCCTTCCTAAGGATCCTCTTCACCTCTCTCCAACTCAGATCAGAGTTCCTAACCAAATCCGAAAGAAGTGCGTTGAAATGCTGGAAAAAACATGAGGTTTGTTTGATACTGTGCCGCCATTGATCAATGGAAGCTTTTTTCTTACCTGCACAGCTTCGTCTCGTTTATGTTGTTCTCTTTCCTTATCACGGTCTCTCATGTGAGTAGCCAATGTCCTTTGAACCTCCTTTTCTCTTTCGCGAAGGCTAGCCTCGACTCTTGCCTGCTTGTCTTTGTCCTTCTGTTCTTTTTCATCGTCGCTCTCTTCCTTTTCTGGTTCCTGAAATAAAACAGTGCACCTTGATCGAAAACCTACCTATTTAGAGCCAATTTGAGAGATTCAAATAACGAGTTCTAATAACGAAAAAAAAAACGCTTTCTATATAAAAACTAAAGTAAAAAACAGAATAATGCGTTAATGAAGTGAAGAGTAAATACGTAGTTTTTTACTGCATTTTTGAATAATTCCAAAACATTATTGAAGTCAATGACAATCTCCAAAAATCAAATTATTCACCCTAAAACTATTAGTGACACACTCAATATTTTTTTATGATGGTAAAAAAAATATTGTGAAATCTAACCTCAAACATAACAATTTTTATTTTCCAGTGAAGTAATGAGCCCCATAAACTCACTTTCAGCAAAGGCATGTGAAATTTCAGAAGTTCGCTCAAAGTCAAACAAAAAACGTAACTGCAGAAGACTCTTCGTCAACGCAGATAAAGGTCGTTCAAAATCGAATCCTTGAATCTTCGAAATTGCCGCGTAACATGGCTCGAGTTAAGTCAAAGTCGCCTTGTCAAAAATATGACTCTACAAACCAACTCCACCAAGCAATTGGAGGTCGTTCTGGGTCGAAATCTTAAAACTTCAAGATAGCCGCGATACTCGCTCGAAAATATGGGGTGCATATCAAGTTCAAACCCAAAACACCACCTCAAAGTCACCTTGTCTGCGTCGTGTGACATAGGTCGGTGTCACTTGAGGTCAAACTTAAAGCGCCTCCTCAAACTCACCTTGACCATATCGTGCGACGTATGTGAAGGTCGTTAATAGATTAAAGTGGTGGAGGGAGGTTCCGAAACCGGCTTGAACCAACTACTTCCATTATTCTGATTCAATTCTCAGAAATTTAATGCTCTGAATGACAGCAATTATGAAAATATGTGGGAAAAAGTTATTTTAATAGATTCTTTTTGTATGTGCTGTGACAATTTCTTTAAATGAATTATTGAGTTTTGAGTGCGATTTGAATTCCGATAGACGAACAATATCATCCCTTCTTGCATTAAATCGTATCCGAAACTCACCTCGACCTCCTTAATGGATTCCTCGTCGTCCTCTTTCTTAGAGTCGTCCTTCTCCTTTTCCTTATCTTTCTCCTTCTCCCTCTCCTTGTCTTTCTCTTTCTCCTTCTTCTCCTTGGGGTGACGCTCCTTGTCCTTATCCTTGTCCTTCTTCTTATGCTTCTCCTTTTCTCGCTTGTGTTCGCGATCTTTCTCCTTCGCCTTCTTCTTTTCGTCCTTCAATATCTTGCAGTACTCTCTGAACCAGTCTTCCCGGAGACCGTGCGAATCTACGGCTTTGTATCTAGCGTCCGAGTCTACCTTCCTCTTGACATCCGACCAGTGCGAATGCCGGTCGATGTCGGAATGCTCTCGAAGCATAGCAATGAAATCTTTCTTGACCTGTAAAATGACGAACGTTAATGCGGGAAGTGACTATGAGCGCAACTAAAATTAATGGCTCGTGGTGCGAATCTCTAAAATATATTTTATATTCACATCGAAGATGAATTTTGGTGTTTTTAAATTTGTATACTGAAAAGCTGAAAGGAAAAAGTTTGATTAGAAGCTGAAAATAAAGTATGAGCCTGGAAGAAAATAGTTAGATCCTGAAAAAAAAAGTATTATTGTGGGAATGTTGAGCTTCGACAATAGCATACAAATCCCCACTAAATTATTTCACAGAGGTAATCTTTTGTGAGATACGAATAATCAACTATCTAATCAAGAAAAAACTCATGTTCAAAGAATACATCTGCCAAATCTATAATTCATTTCAAAAAATGAAAAGTTGTCCTTCACTAGTGACCAAATGCCATTTTCATCTCTGGAGTTGAATCTAATAAAATAGTTTCTGTTTCACCAAAACCCAGGTTATTCCAACACTCAATTCCATGCGAAGCCAATCACATGAATCTAAGCCGTATTGAAATATTTGCCTTTGACTCTGGAGTAATTTTTTTCGTATTTCAATAGAAAAACAATTCTGACAGTAATCTTTGGCGTCTGAATAGTTGTTGCAATGCCAAACTTTGACTTCGACACCGGCCGCCGAATGGGAAATCGTTCTCCGTCCTCATCTGCAGCTCCCACCGCAAGCAGGCAAATAGACGAAATTAGAGCCCAAAAACATTCCTAACTCAACAAGAGCTCGTTAAATTAAATCTAGAACGATTCTATTTCCCGTCACAGAGATGTGAACAGCAGATTTGCAGTAATTAGGTATACTATCATGATTGTGCATTTTTTATTGCAATTAAATAATTTATTATTATTAAAATGCAAGCCAGACTTCAGACTAGACTTCAGTATGTATACAAATGCACTATTATTATACCATTTATAAGGTCTCTTCAAATAAATGGAGTTTGTCAAATTTCTGAAACTGATGTACAAATACGGCAAAAATTTTATCAAACCACAACTTCATTTTTGGATATTTTCCACAAGTTCTGACTTCAAAATTGGAATTTCGTAAATTTCATTAAAAATATCTCTCCTTCGTACAAAACATTTTGGCCACTAGTGAAACAATTTCATACAAATCAGATCCTGAAAAAAAAAACTTATTGTTCTGAAATAGAAATACGGAAAATTTTTCAATGGGTAACAGTTAATAATATTACATTGTAGATAAATAACGCAAATCACATCCTCAGCTTAATGAGGCGCTGGAATCATTTCTAGTAGAGAAAAAAATATATATAAATCACTGGCCATTCTAAACGTGTACATATTGTTAAAGATTTTTCTAATTTAACTCACAACAGAATGAATTGAACAGAATTTTGCTACTTGAGTGAAGTTAAAAATTTTATTTATTATATTTTTTAATTTCAGTTAGTTATTCAATTCTACTAAACAAAACATAGAATGCTAGATATTTTAATTCAACAACTTCCCCACGTCTTTCATAGAAACTAAAAAAAAAATTGAGAAGCTAGATTAGCCTCTTTTATAATTAAAATCCAACAAATTGAAACAGCAATTATGAAAAATTACGTGTTGAAGACTCATGACTCATACTGAAGTATGAATACTATCTTTCTCCATTATATTTAACAACTAACTTGTAGGTTTTTAGTACCGTCAAATAAAAATAAGGCCCATCGTCGACAAACGGCTTGACATTGGACTGGAATCTCGATGACCTGCTGACCTGAGCCATCGGATCTGGTTGATACAAGACAAGACCTTCTCACCGCAGCTCTTGAAAAAGTAATGATGCTAGATAAAAGACTTCTTATTTACTACATTTTTCTTTACATAAATTCTTTTTCGATTTGATTCTTGCAACTGCAATCTACCTTTGTACAAGATTGGGAGGAATATAATGAAAAGTAACCAAACTTTATAGCCAAATATTGGAAAATTATGTTTTTGGTCCAACACGGTTCAATCATAATTACAAAATTATTATCGATACAGTAGCATTGAATTTTTTAAAAAATTCAAATGTAAAGAAATTTTTTAAATTTTAGAAATTGTATGGTAATCGCTTTTACAAAATTAACCTGTTTTATCAGAATTAATCGATTATCTAATTAAGTTTTGACATGAAATGCAGATATTTTACCTGTTTTTCTGAAAGAACCATGTTATTATAATTGTTTTTTCAAAATCTACCTGTTTTGCCAGTATTAATCATATATATAATTAATTTTAACATGAAATGCAGATATTTTACCTGTTTTTCTAAAAGTAACATTCTATTGTAATTGCTTTTACAAAATTTACCTGTTTTACCAGAATTGTTCATTTATCTAATTAAGTTTTGACAAGAAATGCAGATATTTACCTGTTTTTCCGAAAGTACCATGTTATTGTAATTGTTTTTTCAAAATCTGCCTGTTTTGCCAGTATTAATCATATATCTAATTCATTTTGACAAGAAATGCAAATATTTTACCTACTTTTCCAAAAGTAAAATTATATTGTAATTGCTTTTACAGAATTTACCTGTTTTACCAGAATTAATCATGTATCTAATTAAGTTTTTACATAAAATGCATATATTTCACCTGTTTTCCTGAAGGTACCCTATTAATGTAATTGCTTTTTCAAAATCTACCTGTTTTGCCAGTATTAATCATATACATTTAATTACTTTTTACATGAAATGCAGATATTTTACCTGTACCATGTTATTGTAATTGTTTTTCAAAATCTACCTGTTTTGCCAGTATTAATCATATATCTAATTTATTTTTATAGAAATGCAGATATTTTACCTGTTTCTCTGAAAGTATAATGTTATTCTGATTGCTTTTTCAAAAGCTACCTGTTTTGCCAGTATTAATATCTAATTTATTCTGACATGAAATGCAAATATTTTACCTGTTTTTCTAAAAGTAAAATTGTATTGTAATTGCTTTTACAGAATTTACCTCTTTTACTAGAATTAATCATTTATCTAATTAAGTTTTGACATGAAATGCGTATATTTTACCTGTTTTCCTGAAAATACCATGTTAATGTAATTGCTTTTTCAAAATCTACCTGTTTTGCCAGTATTAATATCTAATTTATTCTGACATGAAATGCAAATATTTTAC
>WOGN01007038.1:0-12076 GCA_015342105.1 Leptinotarsa texana | reverse complement strand
TGCACTTAAATACCGGGACTCTCCTTTCCAGGCGACATCTCGCCATACCGACTCTCAGTTCCTCCCTTTGGCGAAGGTTTTCGGCCAAGGTCTTTGGTACAGTGACCGTCACCGCTACCGTGTCGTCCCGGAGCAGCCTGATCTCACTCAACCTGCAGTCCTCTATCCATCGCCCTATTATTTTATTGATTGCTTCCCTTACTTCATCCTCGCTAACATCTCCTTCCATTCCCCTGAGCTGGTACGTCCCTGTGTTACCCCTGCCCAGCTGTCTTGTTTTGATGTGAAAATATCCACAGTCTCCCGGACCAACCTAACCTAACCTAACCTAACCCAAACCAACCTAACCTAACCTTTTTTTTTGGCGGGTGGAAAATTGTTTATGAATTGCCAGGTACAGGTTCCTCCCTTTCCTGGGTATGTAGGACTCCGGTCGTAACCGTTTACCCACTAAAAACTACCTCGGCGCTTCTTACACCTGGAACCGTCTTGTGGACATTTCATCAGGGTGCAAGTCGCATTATAAAATCAATTTCTATCTAGCTGTTGTTGTTCTCTCTCTTCGCTCTCCTTTCGTTCCATAACATCATGTATGAAGGTTGCTCCGCACTTCCAATTCTCTCTACTTTTCATCATGTTTTTGATCAAATTCTCGGAGGTCATTATTTCTCCTGTCTCAGCCTCATACCGGTTTCTCTCACTCTGCCATCTATTACACGAAAACAATGTGTGTTCTGGGCTATCTATTTCTTGGCAGTATACACACGCCTCATCATCGACCTTTCCAATTCTACATGTGTATGTCTTGAAGGAGCCATGTCCGCTTAATGCCTGGGTTATATAGTAGTTAGTGTACTTGAAGTCACACTCTAGCCACGATATCAGGTTTGGGATAAGCTTTTTTGTCCACTGCACCGTTTTGGTGTTATCCTCCAATGAGGTTTGCCATTCCTCAATTGTTCTCCTTTTCTGTAGCCGTTTGTCTGCTTCCGTTACCTGGTCAAGTGCATCCAGTCTGCCCCTCTACCTGACCAACATCTCTATCGGCGGGACACCCGTTATGACGTTGAGAGCCGCAGCGGAAATCGTCCGGTATCCCGCCGCGACTCTCAGCAGCATTTTTCTTTGTGTCGCAGCCATCATGTGTCTGTATTTGTCCACTCTCATCACGCGCTGCCATACCGGTGCCGCGTACAGAAGGACTGACTGCACCACTCCGTACAATATACGACGCTTGCCTGTTGTGGGTCCTCGTATGTTTGGCAGGATCTTCGTTAAGGCCGCCGTCTGCTTGTCAGCCTTTTGGCAAGTTTTCTTTATATGTTCGTTAAATATTATTTTGTCGTCGAGCCAGACGCCGAGATATTTAACATATTTTTTTGGCTTGATTTGCGTTCCAGCCAGTTCGAAAACTATACCTTCTCTCTTCCTCGCCCCTTTCAGGATTATTGCCTCGGTTTTACTGGGTGCGATCTCCAGGCCATTTTCTGTTACCCATCTCCCAACTTGTTCAAGGGTGGCATTACATTTTTGTACCAGTTCTTCCTTTTTGTTTGCCTTCACAATCAGGGCCAGATCGTCGGCGTAAGCAACTGATTCACAACTTGGTGGTATTTAAATCTTCCAGCACACCGTTATATAGAACGTTCCACAGGGTGGGCCCTAGAACTGACCCTTGTGGGACTCCTTGCGACATTTTTTGTTTGTATTTTCCAGATATCAGATTCCTTTCCGACAGGTAGTCACCTACGATTCGCACTAGATAGGCACTTACTCCACTATTTTGTAGACGATCTATTATAATATGCCATTTAGCTGTATTAAACGCGTTTTTTATGTCTACCAATATAACGGTTCCCCAGGTTTCCCGTGTCTTGGTAGCCGTGTCTACGACATATTTAATCGCCATGACCGTAGACTTTTTGGGTCTAAAGCCGAATTGCCTAGCTGAAATCCCAGCATTTTCGCTCAGTTCTGCTTCCAGCCTGAGTTTTAGTAGATATTCGTAGAGCTTTCCCAAGCCATCTAGTAGACAGATCGGTCTTGCTTTGAGGGCTAAGTCTTCTGCGGCGCCATTTGGTATAAGTACCACTTTGGCAGATTTCCAGGTCTCAGGAAAGGATCATGCTATCAGTTGGTCATTCATAATTCCAATAATTGTCTCTGGTATTATCTCTACTGCCAGTTTTACAGCTTCGGGAATTATTCCATCGGGCCCAGGGGATTTTCCGTTTTTTAATTTACAGATGGCTTTACCAATCTCCTCTGTGTCGAATAGGGGCGGTGGATTCACATGTTTCTCTAAATTGAGAGTTCGAATACTATTTTCAGTATGAGGAGGGAAAAGTTCCTTGATGATTGTTACTTACCTTTCTTTCTTGTCAAAGGTCGTATGGGGGTCTCAAGTGTTTGATTCCTTTGGTCACAATCTTATACCCTTGTCTCCATGGGTCTTCCTCCAGCATATCGCACATGGCCCTACTTTTCTCCTTTTGCGATTTATTGATCTCTTTCCTCAGTTGTTTCCGATTGTTTTTGTATTCGGCTTCGTATGCTTCAATTTCCTCCGGATTTGTTTGACGACTCCGTGCCTTTAATAGTTTCCTCCTATCCTGTTGGCATTTTTTCCGTTGAGTGGCTATTTGTTCATTCCACCATACTGGTTGCGATCTGATTCTTCCATTCTCTCTTGCTGATACACTTACCTCTTGGGCAATTTTGACTGTTTTTGCGAGGCTCTCAGGATCATTTATGCCAGTTTGCAAGATAGTGATGGCGTCATGGAAGGTCTTCACGTCTATTTGCTTTGTAGGAAACCATTGTTTACCTTGTTTACTTTGAATTTAATATAATTATGTAGACTACCGCTTTCTTTTAGCGAAACCTGCCATTTGATCACGTTAGTAGCTATTTTTGGTGTTGAGATGGTTATGTCGATGAAAGAGGTTTGAGCCCCCCTTGTAAAAGTGGATGTATCTCCTTCGTTATGAATAATCATATCGAGAGAGTTCATCCATTCCACCAGGTATTGTCCCCTATCGTCTGTGTGCCGGGAATTCCACATAGTAGATTTAGCATTAAAGTCGCCTACAACAATCGCCTCTTTCTTTTGCTCCAGCACTTTCTGCATCACCGAGTCGACAAAACTTTTGTATTCTACTAGGGTTGTGTTTGGCGAAATATAGCAGTTATATAGTGACCACCTTTCGAAATTCAACCATGTGAAACCTGGACCGCTTCCGTGGCTTGATACCCCGCATTTCCTATTCCTAATGAGAATCGCCGTGTCTGTGTTCGAGTCTATTATCCAGTTAGGATTTTTTTGCACCAGTGTCTTATTAGGTTCCTGAGTTAACAGTATGTCCGCATTTTCGTCTTCCGCTGTCCTGAGGAGCAGGTGGTGTGCATTTCTGCGTCTGTCAATATTAATTTGAATAATTTGTAGAGGCATTTTAGATGTTATGGAACGTTATCTATGCTATTAGATCGCCGAGAATGCTGGGCGACTTCATCGCCTTTACCATTGTGTCATTAGCGGTCTCTTTTGGCGAATTTGGTATCTCTTGCTGCACCTCATCTACTTGTCTTTCTTCTTTGGCTGGCCTCTTTCCCTTCTGTTTGTGCCTCGCCTTTTCCAGGGCGTGTTTAAAAGCGGGGCACCTGGTCGTTCCCAGTCTGTGGCCTTCCTCTTCACACACCGGACAATATTCATCGTTCACGCATTCGTTGGAGTTATGCGCTCCCTGGCCACATTTATAACATAGCTTCGTTCTGTCGGGCCCTTCGCATTCTGCCCTATTATGATCGAAAGACCAGCACTTCACACATCTGTCAACTTTCAGCCGCCTTTCTAGCTTACACCTGGCTAATCCTACCTTAAGGTATCCCCCAGAGAGAACTGACTTGGCCATTTGTTTTGGCAAGGAAATTGTGGTCACCGTTGTGTCGTACATAGTTGATCTGATCTCGCTGACCTTGCAGTCGTCGCTCCATGACCCAGTGACTTGCCTCACGGCTTCAACCACCTCTTCTTTGGTTGCATCTGCCAGCATGTCTTTCACATATATAGTTTCTAGCGGTTCTTGCCCGAGTTTCCTTATGCTGAATTGGGTGTTTTGCCTCAGTGCGGTACTAATTATGTTGAGTGCCTCGTCGTCCCTGTCCAAGGTTAACAATAATTTTCCATCCGTTGTGCTCTTAATGAGTCGTATGTGTTTTGCCGCAATACTCTGTGCTACGGATGTCTTGACCGACTCCAATGTTTCCCTGAAAGTTTTTTCTCCGCCGTTAACTATGATTCCGTATGTTGGCCTGGTTTTTTCTTTTCCGCTCGCTGGGTTGAGTTTTCTGGTGGTGTAAATTTCAATTTTCGTCAGGGATTTATGGAAAATGGCTTCCGTCATCTTCTGCAGGTTAAGCACCGACATGCTTTCCACATGGTGCATAACCACCTTTCTGTCCGTTGCAGTCTCATCTTTCAGTTTCAGGAGTTTGCTCCATAAGTCTGTCTCGGTACCGTCGTTATTTTAATCACCTTTTTTGTCATTTGGTCATTGGTTCCCCTAATTCTAGTTGTCTGCTCCACAACGTTTATGTCCTCGGACAGGTCTGCCAATTCTGGGAATTTCTCCTTAATCTACCGTTGGATGCTAACATTCATTTGAGGGTCGTTCGTTTCAGTAAGTATTACTTTCAATGCTGTATTGTCTGCCATTAAAGGATTGCCGATAATCACTTTGTTATTTTCAAATAGGGAATTGCCCCATTTTTGACCTTGTATCCTCTTGTATGTTCCGTAATCAGTTGTAGATTCCATATGAATGAGGATATCCTCTTCTTCTGGGTGGTTATTCATTTCTTTTTGGTCTTTATCGAATATCTCCTGCAGCTCCTTCGTCATCATTTGACTTGTGATGCTTCGAATTTTGTCGGCTATTTCCCTTAATTTGTCTACATCATTTGGATTTTCTTTGATGGTCCTACCCAGATCTCTTGATGCTTTTTCAGCCTATCTAGTTAGGTCCTCATTTTCTCTAATTGCCAGCCGGCTTTTTTCCCTTTGCCCGGGTGTAGAAGATTTGTTTTTTTTGATGTGCCTGTAGGGGTATCGTCATTTTCTTCATCTTCTGGTCTTTTTCTTTTTGGTCCCTCGGATTTTGCCTTTTCGTCATCCCATATTAGGTCGACGACTCTCACGTTGGAGGCTTTGGGGCTGCTCTCTATCTGGGGGGGGGCTGGATATGGATCTCATTCTAAAAGCAGTTGTGGGTTCTAGTAGTACTCTGAGCTCTGCGTCCTTGGAGGTACCAGCTGCATGGTCTGATTTCTCTGTCCGAGAATTTTTCTTTTTAGCCATATTGCTTAGGCCAGCATCGGAGTTTCCAGTAGAGTTTCTTCTCGGACTGGTTGTGACGCTTGTCACCTGTTTTGGCTTCGATGGAATTTTTCCCTCGGAGTTGTGTCTATTTTTAGGAATTTCGGGTGGTTTTAAATTTGAATGTTTTTTCTCCATGATTGTTCCCACGAGTAGCGCAGGAAAAAGTCAGTCCATCCCTGTAGAGCCTGGCATACAGGAATAAGGCAGTCTTCCCCGCCGGGTTGCCCGATCCGGCGGGCATCGCTAGAGACACACTTTGTCCCCTGTGCCATGCATCCTATCGACGCGATGGAGCTACATCTTAGGATTGGGGTGGTATCTCTCTTGGTCAGGTTTCTCCCCCTCGATCCGTTCGGCATGGGTGACCCTACCAGTAGCAACGCTACCGCCGACATGGTTCTCAGGATCACTAAAACACGCGAGCCCCATTACCACGACGAGGTGGAGATACCGTCAATGGGGCTCCCGGACCAAACTAACCTAACCTAACCTAACCCAACTTTTTTTTTGGTAGGGGGAGAAAGACCTTCGAATACTCGAGGAGCCGAGTTTACAACTAGTTAAATGGCCTCTGGGAGAATTCCATCCAGACCTGGTGATTTTTTAGTTTTGATCTTATCTACTGCTGCAGTCAGTTCCTCCACTGTGAATAAATGGGGTGGATCATGTACCGCTATGCGTGTCCTGGGCTCGTCCTGGTATTGTGGAAACAATTCTTTGACTTTCCTCATCTTTGTCTCAGGGTCCAAGTTGTAGGCTGTAATTGAGTTTCTCATACTACTTGTAACGATTTTATAGCCCTGGCCCCATATGTCATTCTCCAGTTGGTCACATAGCGATCTCCACTGTTCTTTCTGTGATTTTTTAATTTCTTTCCTGAGTTCCCTTCTGGAATCCCTGTACGCATTTTCCAGTTGTTCTATTTCTTCCCTGCTTCCCATCGCCACTCTCGCTCTTTGCATCCGTCTTCTGGCTTGATTACACTCTCTCCTCCTCTGTTCAATGGTGTCTGTCCACCAAGCTGGCTGATTTCTTGGTCTGCCACCAGGTGTTCTGGCGAGGCATTCTTTCTGAGTGTTTCTAACTACGTTCGTTAGTTCACTCGTACTCGTTATCCTCTGCTCGACTGCCTGGATTTTTGTTATAAAGTCGAGTTCCTTTATGTAGTGCGCTTCGCGCCATTCTAGCTTTGGTGTCTTGAGTTTGTCCCTAATTTCGAAAAAAATGTATCTGTGGAGGCTCAGGCTTTCTTCCGTGGAGACCTCCCACCCCTGAATGTTTCTTGCTATTCCCTGAGTGGAGAGCGTGATATCTATGTGGGAAATTTGGGTGCCCCTGGTGAATGTGGGGGTATCCCCTTCGTTGTGCACCACCATATTTTGAGCCTGGATCCACTCTGCGAGGTAGTCACCCCGTGTGTCTGTGATGGCCGCGGCCCACATCGCCGATTTGGCGTTGAAGTCCCCGACCACCACTGCTTCTCTCCCTCCATCTCTAACATGTTCCATAACCCTGTCGATGTATTCCTTGTATTGTTCGAGTGTACAGTTAGGGGAGATATAACAGTTGTATAATGCCCAATTATTAAAAATTAGACATACGAAGCCTAAACCTACCTCGTGTGTTACTACCCCGCAGTTTGGATTGCTACAGTATATAGCGGTGTCACTTCTAAGGTCTTTGATCCATTTGGGATTACTACCAGTCAATGATTTATTTGGTTCTTGCACCAGTATGATATCAATTTCCTTTTCGAACATCATTTTTTGCAGAAGGTGGTGTGCTTGCCTTCTCCTGTCTGTATTTATTTGTAGAACTTTAATGGCCATTAATTCGGTATCAATTACGACATTTAGCTCATCCCTGAGCCTGACGTGTCATCTTGGGCTACTATTATTTTTGGTGCCTTTGTATCTACCGGGGGAGTGATTCCTACCATTTGAGCTATTATCTGTGACGGTGTTTCATCTAGGCCATGGTCCTCTTCTTTATCCTCTTCCATGTCAACTTCCTCCTGTTGCTCCTTTTCCCTCAGAGCATTCATTAAGATGGTTCCTAGGGTGCTGTTTCCTTTAACATTTCCTTGGGCTCTTTCTCTTTGTCTTGCCATCTTGAGCGCTTCCTTAAATTCGCGGCATTTGGCTGACCCCGCCTTATGCCCCTGTTCTTCGCAGATTGGACAGTATTCCTCCCCACTGCATTCGCTTTGTTTGTGATTGGTCTCTCCACATTTAAAGCAGTTCGTTCTCCTGTCTGGTCCGTCGCATTTGCTCACCTTGTGTTTATGCGACCAGCATCTCGGACATTTGTAAATCTTAAGCCTTTTCTCCAATTTACATCTAGCCAGTCCTACCTTAAGAAACTCTCTCGCGAGTAGCTTGTCAGTGATTTGCTTGGGCAGAGTGAGAGTAACGGCCATGGTGTCATTCGGTAGGGGTCGGGTTTCGCTAATCCTGCAGCTGTCCGTCCACTCGCCCACCGCCTCTTTTATGGCAATTTTTATCTCCTCTTTGGTCGTGCCTTCCAGCATTCCCCTCAGATGAGTAGTTTCCATTTCTACAGGTCCTTTGAGATTTCGTGTCTTGAGGTTTCCTTCCTCCCTCAGGGCCTTACTCAGATTATCAAGGGCTACCGCATCTTTGTCCAAGGTTATGAGCAGTTTTCCATCCCGGGTACTCATGATGTTCCTAATTGAGTCGGCGGCCTCCTTATCTTTCACAGTGTCCTTCACTTTGGATAAAATTTCACTGTAGGTTTTATTTCCGTCCATTACCACAATACCGAAAGTGTTTCTTATTTTTGTGCTTCCTTTACTGTTATTTGTATATATGTCCACCTTCGTATAGGCGCCATGGAAGATGCTCTCCACCATCTTTCTCATACTCTCCAGGGGTATTCCTACAACATGGTGTATCGCTACCCTTGCGTCCGAAGCTGTTTCGGTCCTTAGTTTGTCTAGTTTTTTCCAGACGTCTTCTTCCGACCCGTTATGTATAATTTTAATGGCCTTCTTTTTGAGGGTTGTTTGTCTTCCCCTAATTCGCGTTGTCTGTTCCATCACTTCAAAATCCTCGGTTAGTTCCTCCAGCTCCGGGAATCTCTCCTTATAGAGTTTTTGAATACTTTGCGTCATATTTGGGTCATTCGGTTCTATAAGGACGACCTTAACGACACTATCATCCGTTGCCAGAGGGTTTCCTACAATTATCTTTGTATTGACATAGACCGTTTCCTCCCAATCATATTTCGCCATACTTTGGTAGGCTTCGTAATCCTCTGCTCTCTTCAACTTCGTCAAGGATGTACTCGCTTGCTCTCTCCAGACCTCCGTTTGAGTACTAGCTTCCACAGTTTTACGGCCTTCTGTTTGAATGTCAATGTCTATCATGATTTTCTCTATGGGGTCGTACTTGTTTTTTTCCAGCCAGGCTTCTATCATCGTCCTTTTGAAGATGTTAGAGTTCTTCACAATTTTTCCGGATAGTTCCCGTATCCTCTTATCCGTGCTTGGATTTTCCGAAACCAGCTTTTCAAGAGCCTTAGTCAGCCTTGCGTTCTGGGCAATTGCTTCGCATAGCGTGAAAACTTCCGTGCATTCCGTCATTTTATATGGAGAATTTTTTAGGTCCTGCTCTATAGAGGTTTCCCCTATCTTCCTCTTTTTTTCATTAGGGAGTGAGGAGCTTCTCTGAATTCTTGTTGGTATCCCTAGTTTACATTGTTCAATTTCCTTCTTACTTTGATCCTCGGGTTTGATCCCTTGGAGATTCTGTTCATGTTCTAATTTTTTTGATTTGTTACTCATTTTTGTTCCCACGAGTTGGGTCGAAAAAAGGTCCGGCGGGGTAGTGCGCCCTTACCCCGCTAAGGCTGTCTACACCAGAAGGTCGCCGCCCTCCCGATGGCTCCGTTTAAGACCATGTACGCCTGGCCATTCACCCTTCGGCACGGGTCGCATGACACCTTGGGTTGCGGAATTTATAAAGTGTTCACTCCATTGGTGTGGTATCTCTCTTAGTCTGGCTTTTCCCCCAACGACCCGTCTGGCATGAGAGACCCTACCAGCAGAAAATCTACAGCCAGCATGGCTCTCGGGATCATTAAGGCGCTCAAACTCTATCACCCCGACAAGGTGGAGACACCGTTGATATAGAACCCAACCTAACCTAACCTAATTCAACCTTTTTTTGCCAAGGTGGGAAACTCTTTATGAGTGGTACAAGGTACTGGTTCTTCCTTTCCCTTGTAGTGTGAGACTCCTTATACTCACTGAAACCCACGTCCCGCCCTCCACGGTACCTGGAACCATCGCTTAGACATTTCGTCAGGTACCGGCGGTATCTGCTTTTGTCCGCATTTGTCATAAGGTATTATTGCCTACGTTAGCTTATTCTGGTATTCTCTGTGCATTTCTTTTCTCAACTTCCTTCTGTGTCAATACTTTTTTTATGAAATCGTGGATCTTTCTCCACTTTTATTTGCTGCTTAACATAAGCCCAATTATATTATGCGCCTCAACAACTTCACCTAAACCGACCCAACTTAACCTAACCTAACTCAACCAAACCTAACCTTTTTTTTTGACGGGTGGAAACCTTTGATAGGCACCAGGCGCTGTCCTGTCCATCGCGTCCTGGTGATGTGAGCTTCCTGGCAGTTAAAACAGTGATCGGTATCCGTTTTCTTCATTCGAAAAGTGTATGTTCCAAACGAATCGTGTCCTGTGAGTCCCTGCATGAGAAAATAGTCTGTCTTTCTGAAAGAGCACTTTACCCACTCTTTCAGGTTCGGGATTAATCTTTTCGTCCATTGCCCCACCCTACTGTTATTTTCCCAGATTTCTTGCCACTGGTCTATGGTGATCGCTCTAGCGCTGGCCAAATTGTTCTCTCTTGTTTCCCTACGTTGAATCTCAGGTTTACCCTTTCTTTTGCCAGAAGGCCCTAGGGGGGGACTCCCGCTACTACCTGCAATGCCATCGTAGATATCGTCCGGTATACGCTTACAACTCTCAGAAGCATTTTTCTCTGGGCCTTCTCTAGCATACCCTTGTATTTTTTGCTTACATGGCCTCGTGCCACAGCTCGGCGCCGTAGAGCATAATACTCTGAGTTACGGAGCTCAGGATTTTTCTCTTCTGGTAGCTCAGACCACCAACGTTTGGCAGTATACGTTGGAGTGCTGCAGTGCATTCGCTGGCTTTTATAGACACCTTTTCAATATGGACTTTGAAAGTCCCTCCTTCCTTCATAACTATTCCCAGGTATTTCACATTTTTCCCGCTTTTATGTTGGTGTTTCCAATTCCAATTGATTTTATAACATCCATGACTCTATTTCCCTCAATATTTTGTTTGCCTTCCGAATCAGCCCTGCCTTGTCCTCACTTGTCACAACCACTGCCAGGTCATGAGCAAATCTAATTATTTCTACTCCTGTTTCCTTCTGAATTTTTAGGACACTGTTATAAAAGATGTTCCATAAGGTCGGCCCCAAAACCGATCCTTGGGGGTTACCTGCTATAACTTTCATGTCCTCTACTGCTTGATCTGTCCTGATCAGTCTATTTTTATCTTTATGTTTACCAGATACTGGGAGAGGCCCATCTCCTCTGGAAGTGCCACGATGTATCCCCAAGGAGCAGAATTGAAGGCGTTTTTAACATCAGCCGTGATCAGAGTGCACCATGGTTTTGTTTTTCCTCTGTTGTTTTTTGTTTCCTTCATGATGTCAATAACCTTTCCTACGGCCTGTATAGTTGATCTCCCTGTCCTTAAGCCGTATTGCATTTCATGTAATATTTTTTCCTTTGGCTTCTCTATTCTGGCTTTTATCAAGTGTTCGTAGAATTTCGCCAATGTGTTAATCAGGCAAAGTGGTCTGTAGGCTGAGGGACTGTTCATGGGTCTCCCTGGTTTGTGTATCAGGACTAGTTTTGGCACATTCCATGGCTCCGGAAAATTCTGACTAGCTACCAGTTTGTTCATGTTCACAGTCTTGACTGACTCCTTTATTGCCTCTGGTGGTATCTTATCCGGGCCCGGTGCCCTCCCGGTCTTAATCCTATATGCTACTTGTTTTAGTTTCTGTAACGTGAATTCCGTCGGTGTCTCTGGTGTGATATTCGTAGCCCATCTATTCTGCCTTTGCGGAAAGAGATGGTCTATTATCTCTTTTTCCTTGTCTTTCGTCACTCTGTAAGGTAGCAAGCCATGTTTAAATTTCTTGGTAACAATTTTATATCCATCGCCCCATATTATCATCCCATTCGTGATGTTTATTTTCATTTATCATCTTCTTCAATATTTTTGTCTTTTTTTATAGGCTTGTCTTGCCATGTTCCTATCTTTTTCATTGCGACTGGTTCTGATTTTTCTGCTGTAATCTCTACTAGTTCTCAAGCATATCTTCTTCTGCTCTTCTATCTTTTCGTCCCCCCAATAAGGTTGAGTTCTTTTGTTAGTATGTCTATTTGAGATTGTGCTCTTATTGTAGGCCTTTCGGATGATGTTGGTGCACACAGTTGGTCCCAGATTTTGGAAATCTTGGTTTTCAAGCTCTCTTCCGATGGCTTCTTTAAATTTATTGTCGATTTCTTTCTTTTGAGTAAAAGAATTATTAAGCAACACTTTGCAGAGCACTATTTTATTTTATAAGAACCAAAGAAATTACAATACTTTTAACATGAGACAAAATCAAC
>WOGN01007037.1:0-12076 GCA_015342105.1 Leptinotarsa texana | reverse complement strand
GAGGAAAGCGAACGTCAGGCGCTTTGATAAGCCAAGGTCTTCAATGTTATTGAAGAAGACCCCATGCATTGGCTTATCCTTGTGTCTCCGCAGAAGTGAGGTGATCTCTGCGGCTTTTATTTGAGCTTTTTGCTGAACGGGTTCCAACTCGGTGACAGAGTTTTGGTCACCTCGTCCAGAGTCGAAAACTATACCGAGTTCATCAGCTGCTCGGGCAGCTGCCCTAAGTAGAAATGCTCCAATTCCTGTTCTTCACTAATTATTATTATTATTAATATTATTATTATTATAAGACAGGGCGTTGTTGACGATTGAAGACATCATATCTGAGGTAACTCTAATGATATTGTGACTTTCAGTATCAGTCACTATTGTGCTATGTTCCACAATGGATTGTTTTATGTAATTGGTAAAATGCACAATTCTCTCCATTCAGCCCTATTCTTCAGAGAGATGTGAAAAGGAGAACTTTGTGGCAATTTCCAAGCTGCTTATGATATGGTACTGTCTCTGAAAACCAGAGCACTGATCTGACAATGTGTTTTTTTGGAGCCTAAGCCCCAGAGTTATTCACAAATCCTTGGACATGTTTCTAGGACGAGTCTGTCTTTGTGTGAAACTTTTTCAAGTGAGCGTTTCAGATGAGTTTTTCATCAAGGATAACACCTTCGCTGAAAACGCAATAAACTTATCATTCATGGAAAGTGAAGTTGACTCATCGTGTTTCTTTGAAGATATCACCATCATAGATAACTCACGTCTGTCCCCACATTTATTGGATGTTTTCAGAATGCATCGTTGATGAATGATATAGATAATTGACTATTAAAAAAATGAATCTTCCGATACATTTCTATAAAAAATATTATGTTACGCCACTGATCGACTATCTCATGATCTTCGATGACCTGAATATCCCTTTGTTCAGTTCCTGCTCTGCTTTGTGTCAATATGGTGAAATTTGACGGGAATTTGATTTATCTTGACAATGTTTTGAAGCTATGCACCCTCTTGGGGATCAGAACTCCAACCAGTGGTACTTGGATGTATAGAGTTTTAACAATTACAGGACATGCCGTGTTGGTAGCCGGTGCCATTATTTCGTTTTTTGCTAAATTCGGCCCTTATTTCGAAACGTATCACACTGTGATCAAAATATCAGATGAAATTTCGAACGTATTTTTAACTTTAGCAGTCGCAATGGGGGCCATACAGACACTCATAGTGAATCCTGAAAAATTGGAGGAAGTTCGGATGTCCCTTCTCAAATTTGATGAAACCATTAGTATCAACTACGGTCATCGACAAATGAAAAGAAAGTTTTGGATTGTCTTCTTGGCAGTACTATTGATTTTTCCAGGAATTATAGTTCTTGAAAGTTGGGTTTGGCTGAACTACGTTGAGATTAATATCTACAAGTACTACTTCGTGAGGAATATTCAGTACTGCCAAATGACCGCCCTTTTACTGTTGTGGTACTGGCTTGCGACTGAGATATATCAAAGATTCTCAACCCTGAATGATATTTTAAAAAATATTGATGAGAAACCAGAGAATTCCGCAAACTGCTTCCTGGTTAGAGACATCAGCAAACAGCTGAACTTTATTGATCGTTCTTATGATACTTTGAAGAAAGTCGCGAAATATCATAATTTCCTCTGTGAGGCGGTGAATGACGTTAACGAGACGTTTGGTTTATTTTTTTTATTTTTTTTTCTATTCGTTATTGCGTATATGGTACAATATACAATCAATATGATTTTTTATACTATAGTGATTCAGTCCATGGACAATATTCACTACTGGAAGAAGCTGGCTTTCGTCACCTATATTTGGTTATTTGTGATATTGGTGAGTAAAATATGTTAATGAAGAAAAGAGATAAACGAAACTTCCCATGTTATTTACCGTTTTTATTTGTAACTAACGTTATTGTAGTTTAGTCCTATAAGGACATTTTTAAGTTTATACAATAAACTAACAATGATTCATTACATTAGCCATTATATACCACCCCTGTAGGTACTAATAGAGATACTTGGCTTGACTGAATTTACAGTTTACAATACGGATCTACCAATTTAAAAACCGGCGAGTAAACAAAATCGATTTGATCATTTAACAGTATGCACTCGCAATGTTTATACTTGTGAATTCCCAAGGATTCTAAATAATTGAGTTTGTAACCCTTCCTTGCATAGTACAAAATTTTCGTATCGTTTAGATTCGAAAACTTGTAGTTGCATGCCAAGGAATTGTTTGAAAACGACGAATCATATTTTCCCAGTATGAAGAACCTTTCATTTTCAGCATACCGTTTTTGGAAATTTGTCCACCTTATAGTACAGGTAATGGAGGATTTTGTTTTTGCAAAATTAGGCAGGAGTTATTTCATTGCATAGATAGTTGCAGTCTGATGTAATTAACCGAAAAACACAAAACACTTACAAAAATGGCGGACGGAAGTGCCCTGCCATTTTGTGAAAAACCGTTTGGGCCTGCATCTCCGTAACCGTGCACTTTAGACCCGCATTTATAAAAACCTTTTTTATAAATAATTAAATTTTCTATCTTTTTTGTTGTTCAATTATTTTTTTCGTAGCACTTACCATTCACGACTAATATTATTACTTTTTGTTTATTAGCTTTTTTACCGATATCTCTTCAAATAATTATTTAAACAATAAATTGTTTGTAATAAAACTTTCGAATCGATACATTTTCTACAACTTTTATTCAAAATTTTTTTTCTAAAGTTAATATTTTCGAAGTTACAACGCATTCAATATTATACTACCGAGTACAAGGTTATCACGAACGAAATATACCTACATAGCGTAATGATGCGAATTCGATACATAATAAAAAAAATAAAAATAGCATTTTCTTGATTCAATAAGTAATTAATAATTAAAGTTTTTACCTGCAAAAATAGCGATTACCCAATGAATTTTCTTTGTATTTTCTTTTATTCAATTGAATATTACTTTAATTAATTTAGAAACTAATGCCATAATGAAACAAACAAATAAAAAATGTAAAATTTATTGAAGAATATATGTAAAATTTATGTTTACAAATGTACACCAAAACTAATCATATGTCTTCTCTGACTCTTTGGCGTTTCGCGGGTGGTGAAGTTTCGATGTTGGTTACATTCTCTTCTTCCCCTTCGTTATCTTCTTCAATGGCATATAAAGATTGTAACGCCTTTATTAATTTGTCGTTGAAATCATCACCAATATCTCCATCGATGTTGCACAATTCTATGTTGTTGACGATTACTTTCTCTCAGATTACCGTACAGTCCAGTTTTCCATTTAAATTAACTTTCACAATTTCCTCACAAAAATTGTCTGTCATGCCGTTGTGTGTCCTTTTATACGGTTCGAACGCCTCAATACAGGTGCTTCAGGTACTTTAGGTGAATTTGCCTGTATTTGGATTACATCGGGTACTATTCTTTGTGTTGAATCTTCTCTAGGGTTATTGTTTCTAGGAGTGTGTATTGATTTGTTCAATATATTGAATGTTCGGTCTTGTTGTATTTTGATTTGTACTTGTTCCTCGATAAGTGATTTATGACTATTCAATTTATGGATGTTTAAACACCAAACCAAACCAAGACACCAAACCAAAAAACTAACAAACATCTTCCAGGCATTGAACATCAACATCACATACAAGCCGAACACGAAAATAACACAAAAAATAAACAGCTATGAAAATAAAGAAGACAAAAACTAAAACGGGATATACAGTATACAATGGTCGGACTGCAACAAATTCTATATCGGCCAAACCAAGAAAAAAACTAATCCAAAGGTACGATGAGCACAAAAAAGCATACGTAAACCCAATAGTATATGAGTCAAACCTGGCAACGCACGCCAAAAGAAACAAACAAAATTTCCCTCCACCAGAAAACATAAAACTCATAAAACTTGTCAATAAGGGAAACAAATCAATACCAATTCTTGAAACAATAAACCTAGAGAAGATCCAACACAATGAAAAGTACCTGATCTTCTTCAAATACAGGCAAATTTACCTAAAGTTTGAATTAACTGTATTGAGGCTTTCGGTCCGTATAAAAGGACACACAACAGGATAACACATTCAGATAGAGTGAAGCCTAGAGGATGACAGCACGACCAGCTGTCGAAAGTGCTCGCATTTAATTAAATAGGAGTTGTAAAGCTTCAAATCCTTTTTCTAACTTTAATAGTCAAATAATAATAGAATTATAATCACCTGTGACTGAAATGAAGGAATTTCTAAGGTCGTTATCGTTGTTCGATTTATTGAGAACCCTTATTCTTACCTGAACGAATTGTGGGGATTGCATCTTTATTTAGGCGGTTTTTTCTGGTTGATGTGAAATATTTCTCATCAATTTGTCCATTTTTTAATCTATTATTGATAAATTAAATTTGCAGGTAGTGGTTCCACTAGTTAATTACCGAAAAATCAATTAGGAGAATCATCATTTAACAAACAAAGTCCACATAGGACCAAAAAACTTCAGGTATATTAACAGCTAACCCTTGTCTTTAGATTCAGTATCAATTTGCTTCTCCTGAAGATGCTAACTTTGTTAGCGAAACGCGCGTCGAGTGCAATAATATCAGTTTGGTGTTAGAGTAACTGATCTCTAGAAAAAGTTTTCAAAAATCGGTTTGCAAAACCAGTCACTTCCTCATCTAACCCCACGAACACACAGCACTGATAAAGAAATATTGGAAAATGGATAAAAAATTTGTATTTAGCCAGTCCAGCTAGTCTTTATTTCTCAAATTGCCGTTCCAATTGGGAATGGATAGACTATACCTACAGTGGTGTTCAGACATATGAGAGCTTATTTTATCAATTATTTTTGGTTTATTGTATTCGTTTGGAAATGCAGTGACTTTATTCGAAGTGGTGAAATAATCGAGAGCTTCATTTCATTTTTCATAACTTCTCTAATCATTATTTCTTATTGGAGGAATCAATGTTATATTTTTGATAATGATAGTCAAATAACAAACCCATTTTATTCCAGTTGAAGGTGGTGTTCCTATCTACAGCGGGCCACTTCGTAGAAAAAGAAGCCAACCAGACCATAGTCATATGCTACAATCTAATCAACAATTTGAAAAAAAGAGCAAACTACGAACGATTGAAAGAAGAATTGCAGGATCTCTCACAGCAAGTAGCTCGACAAAATCCACGCTTGACTGCATCAGGATTTTTTGTTATCAACCTGAGCATGCTTGGTTGCATAGTGTCAAGTGTCACTTCTTATATCATCATCGCTCTTCAATTTTTTAAATAAATCGTGAAATCATACCTTGTAATATTTGAAATGGTTTCCATTACTACTTTATTTTCATACTTTCAATGAACATTTTTCGTGTAGTACGAAAAATCACTCACTAGCAGCGCTAGTAGTTCGGTAGGGACAAACACTGCCTAATCCTCACATAAACATATGGTCAATTACAATTGAAAAAGAATGTTTTTAACAGAAGAAGATGTTCCTGGAGCTAAACTAAAATTTTACAACTGTAAAGGATAACAATGTTGTAAGATTAAAACGTGACTTGTATGCTGTAATTTAAAAGTAACTGGAAAAAAAGTGAACTAATAGACAGGTTAGTGTACAGACTCTAGTAAAAGAGAGCGGTAGATTCAAACTGCAATAAAAGCATTTAAAATAATTCTGTACCTCAGAGGTAAACTATCTAACTGACATTATGCAAATTTTACAGGAGAGCAGTTGTAATTCAAATTACTTGAGTTTACCTCTGTCATATCATGACAGATACATTTGCTATGACGTAATTCATTAGCTGTGCAGATACAATAACTATCCACTCAAGAATCTATACCTCGATAATACAGTTATATCAATATCCCCAAAATCAAGAATTTTGTAGTTACGACAGTTTACCTCTCAGGTACAGAATTATGAATTTCAGATTTATTTCCGAGTGAAATATGAATCAAATATAGATGGTAATGACATAAATTTATTTAAATATAATAAACGAACATAATTTAATAAACGAATCAGGTTATATCTTTTTCTAATCAATGGTAATTAACTATGAAAATATTACTCTTAATTTCATGTTTAGAGCATACATATGAATATTTATTTATATTTTGCACTGTTAAATCCGCTTTCTTCGAAGCATATATCCGTTTCTTACATCTAACCTCGTCAATATGAGGTTTTATAAATGGTATAAAAAACACGTGTTCTTCTGGATATCGATTATCCGACGTACAATTCGCAAAAGAGCAATGCTTTGTTGGTATTATACTAGCACAAAATAATTTTTCATATCAGATTTAAAGTTTTAAATAATACATTAATATTACGTAAACAATAGGTACTGTTTTGCATGTGAATAGTTTATGTTTATCCCTAATACTAGTGCTGCCTCTCAAAACATGCTCGCTGTACTATTCTCAGGAGAAAGACTCATTCAACGATGTTTTTTCAGAATCAAGAATAAATTGGAAATAACTTAATGAAGAATAAAATTATATTTAATGTATTCTTTCATTCTTATACATATTTGTGGCACATTGATATTCCACATGATATGTTTTTTTGTGAATTTTACCTCACTGAATATATGGGATACACCTAGATATGAATATGCCTGTTTTATTTTTTTGATTGACGACTTGTTTATTTTGTGGAAACTCATGAAAACAGTTTTGTCTATTTTCTACGATAGTATTATATTTTTTGACTAGTTTTGGTCATTACACCATTCTCAAACCTAACTAGGTTTGAGTATTTATACCTACATTGCCAATATCTATCATGAAGAATTTGACACCTACATTGTCTATGCCTGGGATAACCTCAATAGCAGTATATCGATGAACATAATTTTTTTTTTGATAAAATGTAGGTTTTGGGAACTGGGTTATGGGTTAACTTGTTTAGATCAAGTTTTTTTTTAATTATTTTTTTCATATAAATACAAATCAATTAACAGAATTTAAGAGGAAAGAGAAAAAAACACCTCAAAATTGCTTCTTTCTTATCTCCTGTTCATAAAATAGGACATATGCCTTCTCACTCACAAGCGAATTAGGTGAAATTGGGCACATATTTGAATCGTTGTATTTATGCCACGTGCCACTATATGGGTTTCTACAATATGCTGTGTAATGTCCGTTGTAAGTAGTCCCACTGTGATTCGAAAGTGCGTATAGATTATAACGACAAGGGGCCTCATTGCTGCATAATTGTTCATATCCAATCCTTCTGAAGGAAAGTTGATGACAACATTCAATTTGTCTCTGAATTTTTCCGTTGGAGGGAATATTTTTAAATGAATTACTGAAATACTGGGAAATTTAAGGATTGATAGGGACTTTGTGCATTTTCTTCTTTCCTTGCACCTCGAATACGTTGGATTTTATCCTCAACAAGTTTTTTGTTGAGGATAATAGAATTGGGATTTTTTTGATTCATTTATTTCCATAGATTTTAACATATTCATCATTTTCTTATTTTCGCATGTATGGAGAATTTTTGAATCATTTTTATCTATTTTATGTTTCGAATTTTGAAAATATTGATACATTATTGATTTTTTATCCAAAATGCCTTGTTCATGTTTATATAAACATTTCTACCAGTTTAGCCTGTATATACCTGGCTGGGCATTCACCATATTCTAGACCATACATACCAGATCTCTTCCCTTTGTCTAATTTAGGTTTGGCATCAAATAATCTGTTTCCTAAATTTCCGTTGGATATGTAGGATGTTCGTATATTGAATTTTTCTAATATCCCCAACGAACAACTTGATCTAAACCTAAACAATAGTCCTCTCCTGAACCTGTAATGCAGTTCCCAAAACCTACATTTTATCAAAATGTTTTGTTATTTTCATCGATATATTGCTATTAGGTGAGGTTACCACCGGTATAGACAATGCTGGTATCAAATTATTTATGATATGTGGGCATGAATATCCGGATATGAATGTAATCTATTTAGTTCTGAAAATACTGTAATGACCGAAACTGGTCAACAAATATAAAACTATCATGAAAAATAGACAAAAGTGTATTTGCCTTATTCTCTTAAGGTTGTATTTTGGAATGCCAACAGTATTTCAAACAAGAAATTTGATTTTGAGAATTTTCTAATACAACAAAACATCGATGTTGCACTGGTGCAGGAAACCCACCTGCACAATGAATCTTTTGGTATTCCAAACTACCGTTTTTAACACAGAGAACGCGTTGGACGTGCTGGACGAGGAGTTGGCATTTTTGTCAAACGTAATCTTCCTCACGTACAATTTTGCATTGACTCGGATCAGTTACATGGCATGGAAGCCGTGGGCGTTGAGCCCACGGCTTCCCAGTTCATCCAGAATCACTGGATGAACTGCTGCTGGTGACTTTAACGCCAAGCACAATCTGTGTAGCAGACTCACCAATGCGATCGGCCGAGCGCTCCATGCGCATGCTGACAGGCATGAGTATCGAGTGATGGGTTCAGATGAGCCCACGTTCTACCATGGGGATTTAACGCCTGACGTGCTTGATATCGCACTGCTCAGGAACGTCTCTGGAACGTCAGGAACGTCCATGTCCTCCATGTCCTGCGAAGTGTACACTTCGCAGGACATGGAAGACATGGACACTTGACTTAGATCATGATGCATTCATCCGGATGCTGGGTGATGACCAACCTCCCCAGGATTATTACATGAGATTGGGAAACCTCCAAAGCTCACCAAGTGGAGACACGTACAGACCGTGATGCGCTTCAAACTCGCAACGGTCTCGCTACAATAATTTTCCTCCCAGGATAAAGAACCTTATCCGGGAGAGAAATCGACTCAGACAAATTTATCAGCGGACTCTACCCTGGAGACAAGGCTGCGGCTAGCAGGATTGCAAACCAAGTTATAAACAGATTATCACTGAATATAGAAACGAGAGGTGGAGCAAATATTTGGAATCGCTCGAACCTGGAGATAACGAGCTCTGGCGTCATCCGCAGACTCGAGAAGAGGAAAACCGCTCCCTTCCCTCTTCACGGACAGCGCGACATCTGCTGCTCCCCCGCTAAGAAGGCGTTGGCCTTTGTAGACGCAAGGAAGAGTCAATTTCAACTCAACGTTGATCCGGATGATTATATTGACCATGATATCCGGCTGGAACGCCGGGTTCGGCGCATCCTCAGGGAAAATGATGACGACGTGATTTATCCATCTTCGGAGGAAGAAGTGACGGGGTACATTAGGGTCTCCAAACCCAAGAAGGCTCCGGGAATTGATTTAATCAACAACAGGTTGTTGAAGCAGCTCCCGGAGAACTTCATCAGATACCTGCTGGACATTATCAACAGCTCAATCACTCTCAGATACTTTCCTCGAAGATGGAAGCATAGCGTAGTTATCATGATTCCGAAACAGGGCCAGAACCCGCTGTTTTCCCAGAATCGTCGTCCGATTAATATGCTTTGCTCAAAAGCTAAGTTGGCTGCAAAGGCTAACAGAAGAAGTTGAAGACAAAAATGTTCTGCCTGACGAACAATTCGGCTTCAGGAAGGCACACTCCACCGAGCTGCAGGCCCTGAGACTGGTTGAAAATTCCATGTCAAAGCTGAACAACAGGAATACAGTTCATCTCGTTCTCCTGGATATTTCGAAAGCCTTCGACCAAATTTGGCACGGAGGCCTGCTATACAATATGCTCGATTTCGATCAGCCTCGGGGTGTAATCCGGTGGATTAGGTCCTTTCTGAAAAGCAGAACATTTCAGGTCCGAATTGAAGGAACCACGTCAGGGAAATCGAAGCTGGAGTGTCTCAGGGACTGTGCTGTCTCCACTACTGTACAGCCTTCACGTGAGCGAACTTATGAGGTTTGATCACGTCAAGGTTTCCCTGTACGTGAAGTTTCTCCAGACACAAGGGTCACGATTTCAGGTAAGGAGATCGAATGCCAAAGGCGAGTCAAGTACCTAGGTCATTGGGTAGTTAGGGTCACCTGGGCAAATCACATTGACTACATCAAGAACAATGTGCAGATGAGGATAGCTAAATTCTATCCTCTGGTCAATGAAAATTCAAAACTCAATCTTGAAAATACGATTTTACTATACAACACGATGTTCAAGCCTGTCATCGTATGCTTCAGGTGCTTGGGGACAAACTGCCCCGTCAAATCTGTCCATTTTGGAAAGGTTGCAAAACAAACTCCTCAGGATGCTGGTGAATGCTCCATGGTTTGTGCGGAATGAAGCCATCCGCAGAGATTTGAAGCTGTTAACGATACGGCTGTCCATTCAGTCGAGAAATCAGAGAGTTTTCGAGTTAGCAGAAACTCATGATAAACGATTCAGAAGGCCCCGTCGCTCAGTTGAGTGAAGGCCCCATGACGTCTGTTAAATAAGCAGTTTCTTCATCAAATACCCCAGTCAGGAAGGGGTACACAAGGCCAAAGCGGCATAAAGGCCATTGACCTTCATGTCGCCACCAAAACACCTTAGATTATGAACCAGTTGAAAGGGTAAAGGAAAAAATTTCCAACCTGATTAAAATGAAGACGACTATGATATGAAAACAATAGCATAGTCGTCAGATACAGTAGTTTCAATCATATACTGGAGATGTTGATTTGTTCAGCTATTGAGGGAAGAAGTGCCTTCAACGAATACATAAATTGAAATTTTGTATTGTTTATAAACTTTTCTGTATGAGTTTCTCGTGTCAACATTGGCAATGATATGAATACTTATTTGAAAAAAAGACATTTTATATCGTAACTCTTAGCTTTCCTATCAAAGATACATGATTCAATTCCAAAAAAAAAAGATTGTTTTGTGACTTTTGTATATTTGAATATCCATACAAAATTTGAAAATACTTTTCCTGTCGTTCAATTCAACGTGTATATGAAAATAGTTATTTGAAGAGAGCTTTCTCTTACATTTTATATCTGAAAGTAACTTCTATGCATGATATACATATCTTTGTTTAGAAATTAATTACTTTATTCCTTCCTTTGGAAGTTTCCCATATTTTTTATGGAAAAATAGAAAGCCAATTTTTTTTTCAATAACCAATTTCTTTCAAAACTATCAAAAGATGACAATATTTTTTTCTGGTTCTCTTGGAATTTCACTATCAGTTACCTTATGATCAGGGATTCCTCAGAAAAAAACCAAATCAAAAATAGAGGAAGAGAGAGACCGACAATAAAAAATTAATGGCATTAATGAAATTCCCATTTGATTTGAATTTAATCCAGGCACTTTGTTTTCAATATACCTTCCGAACAAATCAATGTCGCCCATTGAATTTTAATGAGAGACAGTAAACGTACCTAAAGGCAAACTTTGTCAAGGATAAAATGAAAATGAGGAATATGTCTTTATTTCACAGGGACAAACAAAAGGGAGATGATTTATTCAAAGAACCCCCTCCGATTACGATGCAGAGCTTGTGAACCATGAAGATTTTGCATAATACCATAATATATCACCTTAGATAAATTTAATTTTCGACATGTGTCACATTTTCGAAGCGTATGAAATAAATTCCAGGATCAAACACGCTGGGATGTCATCAATTTCAGGCTAAAACCGGTTTGCATAAATTGACAAAATTCACATAGAGATTTTGTCTGTTCTCTATATTTTTTTAACGATCAATACGAGAATAGTTCTTCCAAACACCAGTATACAGAGGATTGTACGGGTATGCTTAAATTATTATGATATAACTATCTTTGTTTTCTTAATATGCATGCTTGAGTTATTATTGATTCAATCAGCCATGTTTTGAACCTCATTTCATAACGAATTCGAAATCTATCTTAATATCAGTTTGCCCCAAATTCAGAAATGTTTATAATCGTCTCGTAGAATTGGGAAATATTCTCTCATGGTTTGACTTTATACGTTCAATAACAATAACGAATTTCATCAGTTCGGACTTCCTTTGTCTAATCTAATATAAAATGATTTGAAACCCTGAAAAAACAATTACAAAATTAATAAGGTTAACCGAAAATAACAATTTTATTAAACAAAAAATG
>WOGN01007036.1:0-12078 GCA_015342105.1 Leptinotarsa texana | reverse complement strand
GGCAAATTTACCTGAAATACCTGAGTTAAGACGATCAAACCGTATAAAGAGACAGACGATAGGATAACAAGTTCAGTTTGAGAAGTGCCAGATGATGACAGTACGACCAGCTGTCGAAAGCGCTCACAAATAAATAATAGAAGATATAAAGCTTCAAATCCTTTGTGAAATTTAAAATTGATTCAAATATTTCTTTTAAGAAATCCAAGTGGTGATAAATGAAGGATCTAAATGTTTTTTTGCGTTCATAATTTTTTTTTATATTTCTTAATTCAATGGGAACTTGATCTTTTTCGTTGATACCATTCCTGTATCCTCTTGGAATTCATTCAATTTACTCGTGTAACTTCTTTTGAAATGTTATACCACCGTTTCACTGTATCAGTTGTCGATTTTACGTCAACTAGTGCGTTCGTTCTGCACAATAAAATTCAGTGTACTGGTATAACACTCAAAAAACTTCCACACAAGTGCATCCTTAATAGCACCTTTAACATTCGCAGCATTGTCTGCAACGGCTAACTCCTTGTTAACATAATTCAAATCTCGCGCCAAATTCTCAATCGTATGAGACTTGTCAAGAATTGCATATTTCAGGATGAATGACTGCATTTTGAGTTTTTCATCAATAAAATAAATAGTTATAGCATTCAAACTATCATTATTCAGTGAGGTCCAACAATCAGTCGTTATACATACCTGTCTAACTTCTTTAACTTTTAGTCTTGTTTTTAGCATGCACTCTTCATACAGTCTTCAACGAACTGAATGAAACCTTTATCTTCAACTACAGGAAAAGGTTGGAAATCAATAAGAATAGTTTCATTAATTGTTCATTAATTATTTTTTCAGAACTATTGGTGATTTTTTTGGTATGTAGGGGGTCAATTTTGTTGAAGTGAACGGTTCTGACCTCATTAATAAGTTTACCCCTTTTGATGTGGACGGTACTCAATTGACCACTTCCACACGTTCCGAATCATTCTGTGAAAAGTCAAAATTATTTTCCATGAAATTTTGAACACAAAAAAATGCAAAACGAATCAATAAAATACTTACGATCTTGGTTCGGGTTTGAAGGCCGTCGTGGTTTGAAACTGTATTCTAATATTTCGCCAGCACGAGTGGCTGTCTTCTTCAGAGGTTTTCGGTACACTTTATGTGTCAGTCTTGTGCCACGCCTTTCGATGAGAAAAGCTATTCGTTGTTCCTATTCATTCTCCGTGGTGCTAGGGTGTTGATGCTAGGGTGTTGAGTATTTATGTGGTCTAGAAATAGGTTCAGTCTGTTCCTCTCATGTCTCCAGATAACGAAGGTGTCATCCACGTATCGTAGCCAAATGGTTGGTTAGAAATCAAAAGCGTTGATTGCCTTCTTCTGAAATTTCTCCATGAAGAAGTTGGTTATTACTGGGCTGAGTGGACTTCCCATCGCTACGCCGTCTAATTGCTCATAGAAATCTCCTCTCCATTGGAAGTGACTTCCCGTGAGACAGGCCTTGAAGAGTCCGACAATATCACTAGGGAACAGGTTGGCTATCTCTCTCAACGAATCTTCCAGCAAGACCTTGGTCCAGAATATCACTTGGCTCCAAGTTTATACTCTTAATTTTTCCCACAAAATCTGTTGAATCCTTGACGTACGAGGTTGTTTTCCAACGTGAGACTGGAGGAGAGATGCAAGGTGTTTTGACAGTGTACTTCCCTGTTGCAATTGTTAAGTCCCTGTCTCTGTGAATTCTCCTCGTGGGTTTTTCACTGTTTCTTCAGTGGGTAGAATTTTTACCGTGGGGTGTTTTTTAGCATATGACTGTTAGAATTTGTTACGGAAGATTTGAAGGAAATAACCTGCTTGCAAATTTCACACGTTGCTAGTTGCAGTTGTTTCTCTGTGATTGAAAAAAATCCCAAATGGGGTTGATTTTCTATTCATTTAACACAAAAATTCAGCCTGTTACTGAAATAAAACTCTAGAAAAAGAAGACGAATGGAGGGGAAGTACGGAAATTCGCAGCCACTCGAAACCGCACGCTAAAAAGTGATCATGACACAAGATGATACGTCATTCAAGAAAATGTGAACATGAACAGTTAAAAAGAACAGGTTTTCGATAAAATTTAGAACAGTTCGAACAAGTTCTTCAAATTTAAGTGTTTAGTGTGTAGTACCCTACAATTTCCTTCAAATGAAGTATGCTAGGTGTTGCTAGGATATGTTTTTGTTTAGATGATTTTGTTTAGAAAATATAGAAAAGAATTAATGAAAACTTCAATCAAAAACGTTTTTCCAAAAGTAGTTCAAAACCAACAATTGGTGACCCCAAGAAGTGAATAGTTATTACGCATTTGAGAGAAAACAACGATAAAAATGAAAACAACAATAAACATTAATTGGCGCTCCGGGGCGACTTCATTGATTCCAGTGGCGCATTTGCTTTTCAGCTGCAGGAAAACCCGAAAAAACCTGCAGAACCACGTCATCTGAAGATCTTGATCTGCCAATGTCCTATCTCTCATAAAACAAAATGTAGGGTGTCATGGTCAAGTTACATCAAAACCTTTCGCAAGAGCAGTTAGTTAACCTACTAGAATATTTCAATGTCAATCCTGGTGGAACTGTTCCTGACATGGAAATGATGCTGGAGCCTGAAATTCTTAAGGAGTATTCTGGAATAATAAAATCCCAAAAGTTTGATTTCACAGAACTTCTTTGCAAAATCAGTAATCGGAAGAAATCTAAGAAATTTCAAGCAGAAGGTAGTGTTATTGAAAAGGTGAACAAGTTGAAGATTTTTTGTAATAAGTTGATTGAAAATCTAGAAAATAATAATAGGAGAATGGAAGGCATGGAAAAACTTATTCAACATATCAGTAAAGAGTCTATACCTATACTTAATCCAGCAGTTACTACGCCTTAAACTTCCACAATTCAATCATGCAAAATCTGTCACTTCACCATCCGTCTGGAAGACTGAACCCGAACTGTGGTTCAATACCGTAGAAACAATTTTTATCCTAAATAGCATACATTCCAATAAAATCAAATGTGGAAACATACTGATAGTTTTAGATTGCAGTATTGTTAAAGAAAATTCAAATCTCTTTTCAATACAACACAAAAAATCTTCAGATTCAAATGAACTACTAAAAAGTCAACTCATCAGAATGTATCAAATTTCAGACAGAGAAAGACAGAACTTGGAGACAGAAAACCTACTCAGTCAAATGAAGGATCTTGCCTCAGGACAAATGACTCCAAATTTCATCTTATTATATTGACAGAAGAAACACAGTGGAACAACTTATCATGGCGTTTTACGAGAAACTTCCTAAGGAAGAACTTATAACTATGGCCGATGGAATGATAAAAGGAATTGCAAATACGGTTTGTTCTATTCGAACTGGTCAATAAGAAAATCGCTTAGAAAATAAAATTGAGCAACTTATTCAAAAACTTGATGAATCTCGTACCAGAAGACGCAGCCTAGTTTTTGAAGGAGAATGGTCTAGGTCAAGATCAAGATTTAGATCAAAATCCAGGACTAAATCAAAATTCCAAGATTCAAACTCTAACGATGAACAATGTTATTACCACAGACTCTTCAAAAATTCTGCTAGAAAATGTATCCAACTTTGTACTTTTGTCAAAATATCTTCGGAAAACCTATAGGCCAATCGTTAATGACGACTAGCGAAAATGGCCCGAATGAAAGTCGTCTCACAATTTTCGATCCTGAATCCAAAGTAAAATATTTAATTGAAATATCATTAATACCAAAGTTGGATCACCATTTACCAATCTCAAATAAAACACTATATGGATCTAAAATAAAAACTTATGGAGAAATACTACTGACATTAACGTTAGGATTGAAAAGACAATTCAACTGGAAGTTTATCATAGCAGATGTTGATAGAGCCATAATTGGAGCAGATTTTTTGAAGAATATTGGATCAACAGTTAATTTATCAAATGGAAAATTAGTTGATACTAAAACAAATTTAATGAGCAATGGTGAAATATTCAGTATTAAAACAATAAACACTAATTGCGCAGACTTTTAATTGATTTTCCTAATTTGACGAGTAAATGTCTAAATGAATCAAAAGAAAAAACAAATATTGTACATCAAATAATAACCAAAGGACAACCCACACACTTCAAAGTTTGCAGACTTAATCCCAAAAAACTGGATGCTGCTAAGAAATAATTCAAATATTTGATGGAACAGAGAATAATTCGGCCTTCTAAAAGCCCATGGGCCAGTCCTTTACACATGGTATGAAAATCAAATGGAGACTGGAGACCATGTGGGGATTACAGGTCATTGTATTTTAAAACTGTCCCAGATAGGTATCCCATACCAAATATCAAAGACTTTACCTTTCATTTGGAGGACAAAAAGATATTTTCAAAAATTGACTTAGTCAAGGCCTTTCACGAAATTCCGATGGCTCCAGATCATATCGAGAAAACTACCATAATTACACCCTTTGGACTTTATGAATATCTCTTTATGCCGTTTGGGCTAAAAAATGCAGCGCAGACGTGCCAACGATATGTCCATCAAATAACAAAAGATTTTTATTTTTGCTTGCCCTATTTGGAAGACGCACATCTTAATCTTTTATTTGAAAGATTACAAAATCATGGAATTACCATTAATGTGTATAACAGTGAATTTGGCAAGGAAGCTATAGAGTGTTTAGGATACTTACTGATAAAAAACTGATAAAAAAATTCAAGGAATTATAGAATACAGAAAGCCAGAAGATATTAATGGACTGAGACGATTTCTTGATATGGTCAATTTTTACCGAACATCTATACCCAAATTCAAGCACTCCTTAATGAATTCTTGAAAGGAAATCCAAAGAAAAATGAAAAACTCTGTTGACCATGTTACAAGAGAAAGCTTTCTTGAAAATGAAAGAGGCAATAACTAACGCAGCTTAGTTCACCCATCGATGACTAGTCCATTAGCCTTGATGGTTGACGCTTCAAATGAATCCATTGGAGCAGCAGTTAATCAGTTCGAAGAAAATATTTGGGAACCTCTGGGATTCTTTTCTCAGAAACTCAAAAGTTCTCAGATCAAATACAGTACTTATGACCGGGAATTACTGGCTATTTACAAAGCTATCAAATATTTTCAATATATGTTAGAAGGTCGAGAATTTGTCATTTATACTGAACACAAACCAATCACTTTTGCCTTCGAAAAAAATAGTGAAACTTTGTCACCAAGACAAATTCGTTATTTAGATTATATAAGCCAGTTTTCAACAGATATTCGGTATATTTCTGGGAGTCAAAACATAGTAGCTGATGCCTTATCAAGGATTTCTATTATCAGTTTAGAGAACACAATCGATTATGGAATATGCCCAACTACAAGATTTGCTAGAAGGAAATACTTCATTAGTGTTGAAGAAAATGTAAATTCCTGGTACTAATTTCAACATAATTTGTGATATTTCAACCAAAAATATCAGACCATATGTTCCTGAACCTTTCAGAAGAGAGATGTTTGATAAAATTCACAATTTGTCACATCCTGGTATCTTTTTTAATCTCATAATTTCTTCTTCACACTACTATAATTTCGACTTTCGTCCTCGTAGAACAATACTGAATACTGTTCTTTCCAGCTACACCAACGGAGGCACCAAACCAGCCGCCCCGCTGCCCGCCCCCGCCTCGTCGAACCCCGCCGCTCCCGTCACCGTCCCCACGACCGAACCGCCGAGCTACGCGAGCACGATGCAGGCCAAAGCGAAAGCGCAGAGGGGCATAGCGCACCCGCCGCTGCCGCCGCCTCCGTATTCCGACGAGAACCTCGGACAGGTGTACACTGTGGACAGCTCGAAGTCGCCGCGCGCCAGCCCCCACGTGCACGCCCCGCTGCAGAGGAAGTACTCTCCGATTGTGAACAACGAGTGCAGGTCCGATAGTCCGCAGTCGACCGGTTCAGGAGATAGTCGGAACCAGTATTCAGATAACGGGGCACCGCCTCTGCCACCAACAGGTACAGTACCAAATTTAATGAAGTCGTAGAATATCTGGAGAAAATAATGTAATATATAAAAAACCTGAAGGGGTTTAATTTAGGAACTACCTCATTCCTAATCTACATGCTTTTTCAAATCTAGGTCTTTAGGTCTAGGTCTAAACAGGAATAAATCCCAATAACAAGACATTAATATTGTAACGAATCAAAGAGTTAACTGTCTTAATGAATTTATTTTTAACAATATTTCACTACCACAACTAATTTATTTACAACACTAACGCTTAATTTATCTTCACAGTTATATTTCTTTCTTTAAACGCACGATTCACTTTCTAAGTACAGACTCTGACTGACTGCCGCTCGGGACGGAGAGCGGCCTTTTTATATCGTCAACGAACGCCCCGGATCTCTCTAGGGATTTCGACACTGGCCTAGATTATTCGCGGTGGCTTATCGAGTGCATTCCTTTCGCGATGAGTCATATGTTTGGTGTCTGAGATAACGGTCAGGGCCGGCCTCAGATTCATTACAATATATACCATCGTAAGGTCACGAAGATACCTCATTATACCGTTAGCATTAATGAAAAAGAAAAGTGGTCCTAGTATGGATCCTTGGGAAACACCTTGTTTATTGTTATTGATTGACTTTTCACACCTTGTACAATGATTTGCTGTTCCTATTCCTATTCTGAAAATATGTCTTTATCAAATCTTGAGTAATTTCCGCACCTCAAGTCTATTCATTTTCAAAATTAATATAGAAATCAATAAACAAACCGCATACTTTGAATTTGCGGTCAAGATAAGTTATTAAGTGTTCATTGAAATCATATAGAGCTGTTTCATTACTTCGATTATTCGTAAAACCATGCTGATTTGATGAGAGGAGGTGATTTGCTGATAAAAATGATAGCAGTTAATTTTTTATACTCAACTCAAGTAATTTGGATGTACTGGAGGGTGAATTTATTCCTCTATAATTATAACAGTATTAGGGTCTCTTTTCTTAAATATTGGCGATTTATCAACATTACTTTCCATAAAGTCAACATCAGTGTTCCCATGTTGTAGGACGCGAGTAAAATTGATATTTAAATTATTGGCCACATAAGTAATTGAAACCTCATTTTCACCATCGTAGATTATAGTTTCTTTATATTTGTTACCCGCTTTTTGTATGTATTTTTCGAATTGTTTGCCACATAATTTTTGTTTTGATGGTAGCAGTTTGGGGCAAGAGTCACAAGTCAACTCATATATTCCTGATCCATCCGATACTGAAGTTGTGTCTTTATTGTTTTCAGTGAAGTTACATAACTAAATATTCATTTGGTTAACCACGTCCAAACTGGTCATAAACTGGTGAACCCACCAATAATATCGTTCAGTTTTTGAAAAATGCTCGGATTTGAGAATTTGGATAATTTACTGAATGGCCAAATATTATTAAATAACTCCCAGTTAATGAATACTGTTTCAAATGTAAAACCTGATACATAAGCTCAGGTCATTTCATTCATTACATTACAAACTCAGGTATACATTTAACATCAATTGGCTGGTAAAATTTAGGTAATTGAAATGTAGGTACTTCAAATTGTACAAACATATACAGTGCTTTCCTTCAATGTCTCTCCCCCTTTATTTTTTGGGGTCAACTCGGAAAATTGAAATTTGGGACAATGAAATGAATGCATGAATACTTTATTTTGAAGTGAAATTGGCAGATGAAACTTTCGAAATGGCGAATGGGCTTCATCTGGAAATAAAAGTAAAATGGAAAGGCGGTCTTGTGACATATTTTTTAAGCTCCTGACAAATGTTGCACAACCCTAAAATATAATGTCAATATCTTCAACTACTACAAAATGGCGGAACTTTCAATAATTGCCTGAATATATTGACATAATATAAGGCCTGAATTAGAAGATGCTCGAAATGGTTGCCTTGAACTTCTTGACATATGATATTTGACGACGAACATTTTCGAACATAGTAAAGTCAATATATCTACAAATATTTACAATTCTTTGTCCTATATCCAATATTGAAGCAAGTTCAGTCTCATACACCTTTTGTTTCAAAGAGCCCTATAAAACAAAGTCTAACAGTGTCAAATCTGGCAAGCGGGCTGGCCATTCTGTAGGACCTCGACGGTCAATCCAACGATTGGAAAAAGTGGTATACAAATAGTTTCTTACTAATCTGGAGTACAATATCCATATCTAATTCATTAGGATTCGCTTCGACGATTTCAGTGATGACAAGGTCAATAGTAGTTTCCAGCATATTCAAATACAGTTGCCCCGTTAAATTTCGATCAATAATAGATATATTTCTGCCCAAACATTAATTTTTTCTGGATATTGAGCATGTTTTTTTCCGGAAAACGTAAAAGTTTTCGTTATCCATTTGTTCGTTTGGATATTTCGGAATGAATCCACATGATATTACAATATAGCCTTTTCAGTTCCGAAAAACATTCTGGATCATTGATTCGCACCTCATTCCTAAGATGATATCACCAATTGCCTGGGATATGTTTGGCTAATATTCGAATAAAATCCTAAGGATATCCCAGGCGTTTCCTGTACTGCTCCGGATAAAACACCATTCAGTGATATATTATCGTTATCCTGACCTCGACATATCCAAAGATTGCCAGAGGATGATAGTCTTGAGTGGGTGATAGAAAAATTATTAAAAGAGGTTACATTATTTTATATTACATATTAGTAGTGCTTCTTGGAGAACTAGTTTCAAGTGAGTGGTATTACTGCCTATTCTCCAGAAAAAGTACCTCTAATACTTTTCAACTCTCAAAACTCAGCTGCTCGAGAGTTATAATTACTTCATTTTCAAATGGCCGCCATTTTCAACCAGCTAGATCGATTTCGATTATTGACGAGCTTGACCGAGATATTGTACCCAAGTACCAGTATGCCGAATTCCACTAAAATCGGTTCAGGCTTTTGGTCATTATAAGCAATTCATTCCGGCTTAGCACCCTCCTATGACCGCCGTCTTGATGACGTCAACTTGGGGGGGTCTGGGGGTCTTATATATATTACTACCCATATGGCATGGCATATTCTCCGCCAGAACTGAAATATTCTACCACTCTCTGAAACAGTACAACCCCAATAAACATTCAAATGACAAAAAATTACGAGCAAGCTATTGCCAAGTGAAACTATTTTTTTACATTTCAGTTGAATAAGGAATTGAACGAATAAAAAAAAACTGTTTTGTTCCCTTAAAATTTTGGTGAAGGTTACGGTTTTTCACTTCCATAACATTCGATATGTTATTTATCGACCTATTTTGGATATTTTTACCTTCCACAATCCGAAAAATATGAAAATCATAACGAAAAACTTTATAAAGTGTAGAAAGGGAAACTTTTGAGTTTGTCCCGATTCAAAGATATTTGCAGTTATTCGTTTGCTGATTATTTATTTCTTCGACAGATGTCATTAAAATTTTCATATATTTTTCAGATTGCGGAAGGGAAAAATACCCCAAAAAGGTCGATGAAGAACTGATTTTCCTCCACAAAAAATGACTTTCGTTGAATATGTTAGATATTTATTTTTAAAATGTTCAGTGTTTTTGGAGGGAGCAACGGATCCTCAATACAAATCATAGTTGAATGCTATTTTTTGTAGAAAGTCATTGCGGTGTTCACCCAGTAAGTTATCGCGATGAGAAAAAAAGTTACCATATCAAGGACTGTCAAGGTCAAGTTTCCCATTGCAATTATGATTTTCCCAGATTGCGGAATATGAAAATAACTGGAAAAAGCTTTGTTTTCCATTCAAAAATTATTTTCATTCAGCACTCACTTGATTATCAACAACCTACTTAGTTTTCTTATCCACCTACTTATCAACAACCTACTTGGTTGTCTTGAAGTGAAAACTGCACTAGATGAATCACGATTTTTGGAGCTTGATTTTGAAACGAACCACTTTTGGGAATCTCGTTCATCTTTGATTTTCATTAATTGGGCCTTTACTTACCAAGGCTTCTTCTTTATGGGCTGTCTAGTCTAACAAAGCATTAGCACCACTGATGAAACCAAGCGTCTGTCAGGTATTGGATCATGTATGTTTTATTTTCATATTTCGTTTCATTTCCTCAATTGTTTCGTAGTGAAATCTATAGTCGAAGACAAGGAACTGCATCAAGAAGCCTCGTTCATCTTTCATATTCGTAGATTGAGCCTTTCGTCGATCTCATAATTGGCGTTCTCGTAAGAGAAGAAAAAATTGTAGTTTTGAAATCAGCCCCACGAATAATTAGTAAAGAAATATGAGGTTTCCATTAGAGCTACCAAACTGACCATATTGCGAAACATTTCACATGAATACTGCTGTTTTTATTTAGTAGTATTTCAACTCTGGCGTTTTATTGCATTAACGAAAATCACATGCACCAAATAACACTTCGATTATTTTTTCATGAAACGTTGTCAACTGTAATTGGAATTTCGACATAAATCAATTGAAGACTCAATCGATGTGACAATACTGATTTATAGTCGTAATTATGATTTTATGTTGTCGAACCTACATGATCGATGAAGCGCGGAAAAATTTTGTATTACAGGCGTGTGTGCAATTATACTAATAATGAAGCACTGGAAGTTTTTTCGAATGTATTGTGTAGTTTTTGAATTTCGAAGATGCATGACTACGAATACACTCAAAGAAAAATACTTGGATAGTGCACACATTAAAATCACTAGACAAGTCAGTTTCCATTTTGAACATTTTGAACAAATTGTTACAATATTTTTCATCAACCCAAAACTTCAACCCAACTTTAGATTTGGCGAAATTCTACACAATCTTTGAACCTCTATTTTTCCCCCTTAGGGATGAAAATTCCTGATTCCCTTTCTTAATGCTTATTCACGCTATACAACGAAGCTACCTGCATATTTGAAGATTCTGGGTTCAGTAACTTCAACTGTATTTTAATATAAGAGTGTCAGTCAATCAATAGGTACCCACTAATACAATACTAGCTGTTCCCCGCTGTTTACCCGCGCTACTGTGGGAACCTACCCTATGTATTATTTCAGGTTATGATCCGTTGGTCATTTGAATCCGTTGAAAAAGTAAAAACCGTAAATACATACATTACATTCATCCATCCCCACAAACTTTACGCTTTTATAATATTAGTAAGAGGAGGATTATTAGGATTACCAATGTATTTTAGTGTAATCCTTTCAGTTTTTTTGCTGATGATATTCAATATTGTATAAGTGGATACCTATTGATTGATCCTAATATTAACGTACAGCCGAAGCTCCTGAACCTGGAATCATGAAATATGCAGGTAGGTTCTTTGTATAAGGTAAATAAGAAGACAAGACAGAGAGTCAAGAATTCCATGCCAGTATGGCCTGGAATCCAGACCAGAGACAATCTGTTAAGGAGAGTCGTTTCTGTCAATTTGCTACCAATTTAGTGTAACTTGAATTATTCTGGTGAGATCTCTAAAATTACATAACCCCAGAAAACAAATCAATGAAATCAGAAGTGAATTATCATAATATTCATAGAGTTCTTCACTAAACTCAGACATTTCATCCTGAATAGGATGAAATGTCTGTAGAGAAAACTGATCACCATAGTTTTATTTTTGCTTTTTCCCGATTTTTTTGTTTACTTGTATACAAAGACATGTATTCTTCAAATAAAAATAAAAGTTCCATACAAAAAGTTTTACTTTGATACTATAGTTTTTACGTGAATATACAGGGTGTTCCATATTCGATGGTCTATTAGATGTTTCTAGAGAACAAAGAGAAATGGGAGTTTTAAATTTTGGTTATCGATGTAAATGGTTATGATCTATCGTTTGAACATATTTTCATCACCGTTGAATTCTGAAAAATATTTAAATATTCTGAGATCGACTGTGAGTGATTTTCTGGATAATTTGGCCCTGAACTTGTCTCGGAATTGTTGGAATTAGTTGAATGGAGCTCCTGGACATTGCACATGTGAAGTGAGAAGGGAACTAACCGATATGTTTGAAGATCGGTGGA
>WOGN01007034.1:0-12079 GCA_015342105.1 Leptinotarsa texana | reverse complement strand
GTATTGGTATTGTCATAGAAGTTTACCAAGCAGTTGGGAATGAAGCAGTTTTAATGATGAAGTTGTTATGTGAATGTGTCATATCGAGATGCTGCTTGTATTGTTAATCAGCGGCATCCATCCAGAAATATTCAGTTTAGTACCATGGGAAGGATAATTAAAACATTCAAAGAAACTGGATCTGTGGACAATCGTTTCAAGAAACCACATAATCCAATAATAAAGTAAAATGAAGTGGAACAACTCAATGCTCAATGTTTGTTTGAGCGGTTGAACGGAAAAGCTAAAATGGAGTACGAGTATTAGTGAAGATACAGGGGTTGGCAGACAAACTGTGAGAAGAATTCTTAACAAAAATAAATTCCATCCAATTTGAACGCAGACATGTACCCACAAAAAATTCATTATGAATCAGTTATCTGAAGTTTTGGATAATCTGCCTCTAAGTATCAGCTTGACGGAACACCGATCCACTAAACGGTAGAAGTGGAACAGTGTCTCATCAAAGGTTCAGGGGCTAAAGTGATAGGACGAGATTAGAAAGATTATTGGCCACCAAGATCACCGGACTTATCTACGATGGATTTTTTATCAGGTTATGTTAAACAAGAAGTGTATAAGCACAGACCATTAGCAAACAAAGAATATTTAGAGAATAACATTCGGGAGTGTTGTGCTAAAATAAATCGCGTATTTATTAAAAATGCCACAAAGTCTGTGAATGGAAGGACTATAATTTGGATAGAACGGGAGAATGGCATACTGAATGATGAATTCGGGTTTTTTATAAGATTATTGAGATAAATTATTGAATGTTATTTTTGTTGTGAATTTGGTTATAGTTATTTCGGTTTAATATCATTCACACATCTAATGGTGAAAATAAAGAATATAAGATTTATGAAATTAACTCAAGAAGTCACACTGTTGGGTGTAAACTGCATCAAAATATGTCAAACTCATGTGCAGCTAATGGGATACAAATCTGCTAAAGAAAGGAATAAGAGTGTAATAAGAATGAAGAGAAATACGTTTATTCGATTATTATGTTTCATAGAGCGGAAGATTCGAAAAATTAAAAAAATTGGAAAAAAGTTGAAGTGATAGTAGAGACTCTAAATTTCGAGCAAGACTATAAAATTGGAAATTGGGCAACTTTTTTCCTTGGCATTTTCGAAAAATATGTCAAATTTGGGAGGTAATGAAAGGCTGCTTTTCATTCATTTTTAAAGCACAAACTAACTGCGAATTCAAATTTTCATTATATATATTTAAAAAAATCTTCTATATGTCGCGAACTTTATGTGTGACACTATATATGACTGTTTTTTTATTTGTCAATATTAAAATGAATTCAAAAAATGGCTCAACTAACATGAATATTATTTTTGCTTATTTTTCATGGAAAATTTTAAGGGATCAATCAGTATCAAGAGAATTTTTGTGACGCTCGAAGATGTTATCCTATAGCGGAACACGTCGCGGTTTTGTAAAGTATGGGTCAGTTCCATTATATTCATGCAAGTGAAATTAGAACTTACGTGAGGTTATAAATATGAAGTCAGCATGAAAGTTATATTTTCCTTGATACATTTTTGAATCAAATGGATATAAAAATGTTTGCAAAATTCAATCACACAAAAATAACAGTGGAAACATAGTTGAAACGAAAGAATGACTCAAATAAAATTAAAATAATTTTTCAAATTTTCAAAAACCCAAAACCCATTTCGTAGACTTTTTGGAGGACTTGTACATTTCATTTCTCCATTCTTTTTGACATTATGACATACACTTGTGTATAAGTGTTCAGAATTGATATCCTGATACTTATTTCCTTTTAAAATCTGGTGGTGATGTCTCGAAAAAAAAAAGTTTTTCTAAACTCAACAAATGACAAAGAGTATTTTTCAACATCTGGATATAACACACGATTGCAACTCAAAAAATACATTATTTTGAATATTTTTCATTTATATAACAACTTAGTCTTAAACAATCAGGTATACGAGTTTTATAGTTTCTTCAGTTCATTGATCAGTATACTGCAAATAGTTAGAAAATATTGCCATTTTACATTTGAACTTAGTTTGTCCCCCGACAGAAACAAAACTTTTTTTTTCAAACAGCATATCTGAATATTCAAATTGGATGCAGAATTTATGTACCTATGGCCAAAATATAAAATGATTTTTATGAGCAAAATTTAATATTGCTAATGTTACTGATTAGAATATTCTCAGTTCGAATAATATTTTTAAGTTTACACAGGTAGTTGAATGAATTAGAAGTTGGTTATTTTTCCATGCTCATGATATTTTCAATTATCATTTCTCTTCATTTCATTCTTTAGAAAGTCAAAATACCCTAAAAATTCACAAATTTTCCACTGTTCATTTCAATACACAATAAGGAAAAAATGATTATTTGAGAAAACAAACTACATTCTAATTGAGTAGAAAAATTGTACTTTGCAAACAAATATTATAATGAACAATCCACAAAGAATTCAGAAAAATAAATGAATATAAAGAAGGAATGGATGAGAAAAACTCATATCGAATTCCCATTATGTAAAGCAGTTCTGCAGTAATGATTTTCATTTCATTCGAATATACAAGTAAAATCTAGTAAATATTAACATCTATTTCAGTCCAACGCATTTCCTCCACTTCAATGAAAATCTAAATACATCAAATTCAACACACATTCCTATTTTTAGTCGTACCGTTCCAGCAAATGGACTTTTCGCCGCCGTTCCATCGGTTAAATATACTTGAGATGCCTCAAGGGCTAGTTGACCCCAAACATCGGGAGAAACATCCATACTTAAATACAAATATCACAGAAACACAAACAATCTTTCACACAACTGGATTACTCTGAATTTTCTCCAAGCAAAATTATAACTCGTCTGAATTTCAAAGCATCGATATTCTCTCGAAAATAGCACATTCTAAAAATATCAAAAATCACAAACATATCTACTGAAAGATAGGTATAGAATGTAGACTTACTTGGAGCAGAGGTAATTTAAATCAACTGATAAGTAATGGGGACCAGAAAAAATCGATTGTTTCACTGCCAAAATGCAAAATTCTAGTCATAACTCATATCAATAAAGAATATTCGAAATACGTTAAAGCGCTCCTCCATTCTAATCGTTACTATTTTTAGATTTTGGTTATCCGTGCATTGCTAGTTGCCTCTAATAGCAGGAACTTTAGAACCCATATTGATATTCAAAATGCATCGAAGGACTAGAAAACATCTCGAAATAATTTCGGGAAATGTCGCCAAAGCCATCTTTGATCATGACATACTTGAACACAATTTGAATATACTCGTAGAAGAATTGGCTTGTGGTCTACACAACGTATGTAATGTAGGGAGTCTAAGATATCTAGACATTTTAAAGTCAACTGATACCACAAATACAATTTTTTCAAAAAGTTTCGTTAATTATTTTCACATCACAGTTTCACTAGAAAATCAATTTAATGAGGAATTTAAAATTGAGAGCACTTACAATTTCTGATACTGAAAACCATAACAAAATGACTAGAATTTTGAAAGATTTTCTTATTAAAAGTATTCATTCTATTTCTTCAGTGTGAAAAAATCTTATTAAAAATAGAAGTTTTCATTGAACACAATTAATACAAAATATTTTAAAATTCCATGAATAATAATAATATAATAACGTTTATTTTAGAAAATGCCACAATTATTTGTATAAAAAATAATTACAACTTGTAATAAAATGACGTCACACACAATTATATTTCAAATCTGATGTTTTAAAAAATCGTCAAGATAATAGGGTTTTAGATCTACAAGTATCTTTTTGATTTTTTTTAATTGATTGCTACTAGCAGAATGTCTAACAAGAAGATTGGAATAAGTTCACAATGACAAATCAAAATTGTGTTTGAAATGACAATTCTTTGGAGGAAAGCACCCACGTCAACCTGACCAGCTACCGTCTCACCATTGGGTAAACAGCTCTTTGGTGACATGATTCACTTCTTCAGACAATCAAGAGTTAACACTATAGAAGAGACAGAGAGACAGAAATATTCAATGCTGCTTATTTCAATTTGTTGAATATTTCTTAACATTCTGTTTCGAAAAAGCTTCTATTATATTTCATTCCATTTCCATTCTTTTCGTTTCGTTCCAATCTGTTCCATTCCACTCCACTCCATTCCATTTATTCAGTTATATTCTATGTCTTAGTCCAAACTAAAATAATAACGTTTGGGAGTAGTGTTAGAACTAATTTTTCATTCTGAAAAATAAGAAACAAAACTTCCTGTTTTCATACCACTTGTATTTGTAACTTGTATTTGTACTAATGATGATCTTCTACTACTCATTTTATTTTTTATTCATATGTTCAAACTCTCCTCCATAGAGGCTATGCTGAACACCTGAAATGAGTTATATATAGAAGAAGAACAAATTTGTCTTTCTATGGTTTTCAATTAAAGGCGAATAACTCTTTTATGGATGAAATCCAACACCCTCATTAATTCTTAGATCGCACAAGTTTCGACTTTTGAATGTTGTCGTTCGTATGGGGGGCGGCTGGTTAACGAAAAAACATATTTTAATAGATTTTCAACATATTTCTGGTCCGAAATATGGTGTTTCATATTTCTGAAAAGTGACCTTTGCTATTCCAGCGACGTGATTGTACCAACACATTTTTATATTCAGTTTGATATCCATCAAAGAAACATTTAGTTACATTGTAGTCAACGAAACAATATCTTGTATATTTGGTAATTATCAACTGACTATTGTTGTTCAGTAGAAAAGTTGAACACAATATGTATAGAAACTTGTATAAGTATGAAAATGTCCTCATGGGACGAAACTGCAGTAACGTTAGTTACAAATAGTGGTAAAAACCATAGAAAGTTTCAATGGGGAATGTTCCTCAATTTGGGTTATTACAGCAAATGCAAGTTTGAACAAAATAAAGTTGAGTTCAATTCCTGAGTTTTTCAAATTCAATTCGAAAAGTATTATTCAAATGGATTTCAAATGTTGGGTTTTAATTTTTAAAGGGATTTATTTCTAATTAACATATTGGCAACAGCGCCTAGAACTTTACCTGCCATTTCTAAAAATATTTTACCTTGCATATAATATATCAAGTTGAAATAATTTATACGTACCTAGATATTCTACTTTTAAAAAAGACAAATATCTTTATAAAACAATAATTGAGGCAAAATATAAATTATAGTTGAATACCACCTCCACAAGCCACATAAATAACAGTTGTTTTGTTATTTATTTGTATAGAGGAAGATAGGTTAGGTGCACAAAATGTCATATGTCACAGAATGTCTCGGAACTCGTAACATAAGTAAACAGAACAGCACGCCTCTGAAATATGTCATCTTTGTTTGTCTCATACAGATAACAAATTCATTGTCCTTTATTAGCTATAACCGATGTTGCCAAATGGTGAAATAGAAACGAATCCCTTTAAATGTTGAATGCATTGTTTCATTCCTCCTTTTTAAGTATTTAAATAGATTTTTAAAGAAAAAGGTTGAAATGATAAGTTTAAAATGCGTTGTTTTAGAGCTCTTTTATGAAAACTACTTGATTTTCGTCAGGAGGAACATTCGCCATTCTCTTTTCTTCATTATGATTTCCTACCACGTAGTAACGGCTACATCTAATAATCTAAATTATGATGACTATCTTATCCTATTGTTACTTGAAATTCAATGAAGCCCCTGATCGTTTATTGACTGATTTGAGCAATGTAATAGATAATCTATCATATATTCATAGAAAGAACTAGTACATATCTAAAAATATCACACAATACCCAGGAACAATATATTGGTCCAACATACTAGGACCTATGAACCTATGAAACTCATCGTCAGATAAGATATATGGGGTACTGAATTTGAGATTTGGAATAGAAAAATGAATGTTTACTTACAACATCCTACAACTGCATCTTAGATTCAATATGTATAACTAGTACAAAAAATCTGAATAATTTTTTGTTCGTAACAAAGTATACAAAACTTTATTCATTGCGTTGTAATTTGAAATAAGGTAGACACTTTCGTCAGTTGGAACGTGATCATAAATTCCGAATTTTTTTGTTGTTCTTGACTCGATCAAACATTACTTTTGCTGAATGGAATACTAAGAAAAATATTTTAGAAAAAAATCGAAATTCGCTGATTAAAGTTAGTTTACTCACAAGTTTCTTTGCCCTCCTGAAACTACTGTTCAAGTCTTCCCTGACAATAGCAGCGGCTCCTATGTCTAGAGTTCCCCATGCATCCATTTCACAATGTACTTAATCACAAAAGGCGACAATAACACATGATTTATCTCACGTTAGCAAATCCCAATTAATTCGACTACCAATACAAAGACACGTACGGATATGACAAATTGAACGCACATGGCAAGCTAAATCAATTATTTTCTGATGAAGTTCACTTATGTATTTCATGGACAAAAATAGTATGCTTCAGCCGGGTTGCGGTATTTAGAATGAGACTTGTTCAAAGTATGTGTAGACATTGCCAACCGGCCTTTAGGAAAGTTCTTTTAATTACTAGAGAGGAGATGGTGACGACGGAAAACTCATTTTCCTGTGCGCGCTCGGAACTACTAATGATTTGTTTTTCTTAGCTGAAATCCAGTTCTCTTGTGAACATCGTGACTAAGTAAGATGAAACATTTTTGTACATAGTCTTGAAATAGCACCTGCATCTTCTATTTATTTTCCTCCCGATTTATAATTTATTTCCATTTCAAAAGTCCTCAAAAATACCTGCCATCTAGCCAAACGATCTCTTAAACGACCTGTTGTCAAAAGTTGCGTTAGAGCTACGGTCAGTATGAATTTTAAATGTGTTTCCCTCCAGATATTTTTTGAAGAATTGAACTGCTTTTACCACTGCCAGACATTTCTTCTCAGTAATTCACCTCACTTTTGGAAAACGTATAGGAAAAATAACTGATGACTCTTATTTGACGTGTTTTGGGTTCTATAGAATGACGTTGATATAATATGGCTCCACAACCATAGTAAGATGCATCAGTGGACAATTCATAATTCAGTCTAGGAACTGGTATACGAATACCTGTTCACACTCATCTGCCCAAATAAATGGTTTCTTATGACATTTCAATTGATTTGAAGAACGAACGATTTTGCCATAATAATTATTATTGTGATTTCTGAAATGATTTGTCAAACCAGTAAAACATTGTGATGATTTCAGTTTTACAGTTTCATTTTTATTTGTTTTTAATTTCCGTCTATTCCTTTTCCCAATAATAAAAGTTGTAAACTTCTTGGTGTCTTCAGAAATTCTCATGATCCAAAGTCTATCTTTCAAATCAATTTTTGTAAAAAACTTACAAACGACAAATTTTTCATAATTTATTCAGTTCTTGGAAATGGAAACTGTTTCATCGTTGATATTTCTATAGTCTATACAGAACCTGAATGTTACATCGTTTTTTGTAGTCAATAGAAAAGGTGAGACACACAGTGAACTAGATTAAACTATTATATCCTTTCTAACATTTCTCTTAATTTGTTATTAATCCACATTCGTTTAGTAGAAGTATATAGTTTCAATCTTATGATTTGTGGATTTGTCTTCAATTCAAAATAAACTTCTAATGGTGATAATTTTTTATCTGAATAATCAATTATGGTAGGAAAATGTTTCAGAAAATAGTCCTCATCTATTATTTGACTTCTATTTGACGAATTTCTCCTCAGAATTTGCAAAATTCTATCCAAATATTCGGACTATTTCATTTGCGAGGCATCTGTTTTCCAACCACTTTAGTGCAATATATTTTTCCTGAGATTTTACTGGTAGCAAATGTCATCCATTTTGACATGAACTTGTCAAGTTTATTTTTTCAATGCAAATTACATTTTGATCATCTCTATTTGGAATTTCCTTTTCATAATTGACCTGAACGATTTCAGGAGTTACATATCTGGTCGACTGCGCCATTTGTAAAGAAATATCGGGATAATTCTCCAGTAACTATACTTACTACTTTTTGTATACTGGTATTCTACTCTATATGACACCTTTATTAACAACAATTTCCAAGAATATCTCAAAATACCTAATAGCATATATAGGGGATATGATCAATATCACCGAATGGGCATTTTACTACAAATAACGGTGATCTCTGAAGTTCTACGTACTTTTCTGTTCTCTCTGTGTAATATTTTTATCGATAGGTAACCTGCCTCACCCGAAGAGCAACCTCATAATTATTGTACTAGCTAGAGATAGATGTATGCGAAGAAGAAACATAATTCAACGTAAATCACTTATTTCGCTCGTGCATTTTCATAATAAATATAGTTTAGAAAACTAAAAAGCACGCTTAAACCTTTTTTTAAAATGAGCTTAAAACAATAACGAACGAAAAGTACTAGTATTATTGTGAAAAAATCGACGGGCTCTTGATATACAAAAAAAATATGCCACATAGCGCCCACGCTTTATTCACAATAATGCTAGTATTTTTCTGTAACTTTTTAGTTCGATGCTCTTTAAAAGCGTGTTTTTCAGTTTTTTGAACTATATTTATTTTTACATTTTTTAGGCTCGTATGCTATAAAAGCGTGTTTTTTAGTCTTTTTAAACTATATTTATTTTATCTAAACTTTAGGATCAATCAGCCGTATATTGTTTAGAAAAATAACCATTGATATTTTCCGATACCGGAGAGGCAGCCTGAAAATTAGCCAACAAGCTCAAGGCAGCAGGCGCGCAAAGGAGGGTTACAAATAAGGCAGCAGGCGTGCATAGAAATGCATGTAAAGAGGAGTTTACGTACAGCGCCATCTGCCCGTGAATAGATCAAGTAATAATGTTGATATATCAAGGAGGTTACGTAAAGCGCCATCTGCCCGCGAACTGATCAAGCAATAATGTTGATAATTCTGTCAAATACAGATCCCCATATGAAATGAAAAGGAGAGTTACAAACAAACATACATACATACAGGTGAAGCTAATATAAAGCGAATAAAAACGGCGAAGATTTTATTTTTTAACATGCGACCTCCAGCATGAGCAATTAGTTTTTCCACCGACTGACCAATAGTTATAAAATTTCAAGAGGAAAGGTGTACGAGATGATCCATTGAGGGAATATAATCTTTTTATATTGCAACGAAACTATTAGTGTCATCTAGTTGTGTTTATTGGTAAAGTAAAGTCCCCGATAAACCCCCGCCACAGTCAATCGTAATGGCGTATTGAGCGACAGTTAATTTTTTTGAGAAAGAAAATAAAAGTTATGTGACTGTAATCTAAGGTAAGGTTGACTTTAAGATAATGTTTAATGTATTCTAACGTACTTTAGTATACAATTTTGTTATGTTGTTGGTTTTCCATTGCAAAGTCTTACAAACTATAGATGCGGCTTCTAAAGCAATTCAGTCTAAAGCCATCGATCTTTCAAATGCTTCAAAGCGTTTGCAAGTCTGTCTAGAACAACTTGAACAGTATCGACATGAATTTGAAGACTTAAAAATGGAAGCAAATAGTATTGCAGTAAAATGTTCTATAAACCCTGAATTTTCTAAAACTCGTCAGAGAAAAGTGAAACGTCATTTTGATGAAATTTGTGAGGATGAACGTCTCCAAGATCCTGAAAGTTTGTTTAAAGTGAACGTCTTCTATCGTGTATTAGACATAATCATTAACCAACTGAGATCGCGTTTCCTCGGAATGAATGAAATTGTTTCCAATTTCAGTGTCTTGCAACCTGCCACTTTGCAATTCTCAAATTCTCAGTTTTCGATCCTCTTTTAGACACAAAATAATACAAACATCATCTTCTATAAGAGAACTTGCTGACTTATTAATAATAAAAAATCATTTTATATCTTCAAGCTTTCTTGAAGGGTGCACTGCATTTCTATTATTTCTCACCATTTCTGTGACTACGGCAAGTGGATGATGTCATTACCACTTTTGCTGAACAGAAAGCCCAAAGGAAGGAATTTTAATAATTATCATTTTATATTTTGGATAACATGTGTGCTAACAACAATATAATTATTCGGACTGTGTATATCAAATTGCTTTTTTATTTTTCAAATCATTTTGACTACTCTATGTACCCATATCAATTAGATGCTGACTGTACTTTGATACCTTTTCCTGTTTTTAGTTTTAGTTTCATTTTTATATACCGTCCAGTTATATACATACCTGTAATTTATATTCAAAAAAAAGTATTTTTTACTGTCAAATAGTGGTCAATAAAAGTACTTTAAATTAGGTACTTTTAATTTAAAGTGAATTATTAGAAAAATAAATATCTAAGTATAATTATAAACTTTGTGTGTACCTACTTAACGAAGTGAATTATTATTGTACTTTTAGTAAATGTGTATAAATAGGTTTTATAAAATAAAAAAATATTATTATTGTTGGTTCAGCTTTTTTATATAGGGGGGAGGGGGCCCATCCGATAAATTTGCCACGGGTCTCGAACGGTATAGTTACGCCACTGCTTGCAGGGAGTGTCAAGTTCTCGTTGGAACGCCCTGTATATGCACGACACAGAATTTGTTCGAACAGTATTGGGACGCCCGAATATGCTACTGTAGGTATAGCAAAACATATGTCGCGGTTTTGTGAACTTTCAAGTGGAAATTTCACATCAAAATGTATTTTTGGTAGTTCGGACTGGAACACCAGAACCAAAATTACGGTCTCTTGATGAGCGTTTCGCTAATCAAGTTAGCGTCCTCAGAGAAGATATTTATGAATCAAAATGCGTTACAATGAGTTATAAGAATCTCCTGAGGACGCTAACGAGAGACCGTAATTTTTATTCTAGTGTTGGGAAAGTGTTTTCATAAGATTTACAGTGTGTTTTTCGAATACGTAAATGATGATAGTAGTCCGAAAAATATACATATCGATAAAAACAATTACAAGTCAAAATTATATAAGTGTGATTTCAATTTGCGTATGTTATACCTTATGGTGCACTGTTTGGAACCTTTGGTGTAGTAATGTAATATTTATGTTACACCTATTATATTATAGATATTGTCTCTAAAATTTCTAAAATGAAAAAAATAAAAACATTTTTAGTATTGCTTTTCAATATATACCTTCTATTTTCATTGCTTTCCTAGGAGCTCCTACACATTTTTCAAAATTCGTATTCAACGCAAAAATTATAGAAACAAATATCAAACCAAACTTCATTATGCCACTGAAGTTTCAACTGAAAAAATATGATAAAAGTTGTTAAGCGAATAGAAGTACTCGATAATTTCGTACTGATAATTTTAACGAGTGTTATACCATTCTGTTCAGGGTCGGTTTCTGTTTGTCGACATGGCATAGATCAATCATATTGAATAGTTCCCTGAAAGACAAAAGGATAGAATTGGTGGTGTAAAAGAAATCCAATAATGATACTGTTACCGAATATCAGAACTCTCTCGATGCGAATTTTCCCAATCAATGTTTTTATTACTTGTTTGCTCTCCTGGAATGCTTTGAAGTTGTTATATTCTGTCCATATGGGAGATATGACCCATCAAAATATTTCAAGAACTCGTTCACTAGATGTCACTGTTTAGCATTTAGTATTGCTGTATCTGGTTGTTCTTATGAACTAAGAGCTTATACAAACTATATCCCTGAAATTGTTTCTAAAAAGTCAGAAGTCACCGTGAAAACTGCCACTATGTCATATGTTTCACACCAGAGACTTCGTTCAGTGAATATCCAGATCACATCCCATATCAAATTTTACAAGATATGTCACCTATTCCACAAAAATTGAGCAAAGCAAGTTGAAAAACGTAGAAAAATGTGTCAAAATGGAGAAGGAAAAAGAATAATATAAAGTGATTTGAAAACCCTAAAAAAAACAATTACAAAATTAATAAGATCAACCGAAAATAACAATTTTATTAAACAAAAACTGAATGTACAGAAAATCAACATACAAACTACAACCAAACAAATAAAATTGAAATATTAATAAAAGCTGAAAAATAAAG
>WOGN01007032.1:0-10581 GCA_015342105.1 Leptinotarsa texana | reverse complement strand
GCACCGGCAGTTGAATGGGCTATCAACTCTTTTCAGCCCTTAAAATCTTCCGGAGAGAATGGTATATTTCCAGCTCTTTTTCAAAACGGACTGGTAATAATTTTACCTATTCTCGCAAAATTGTATAGAACTAGTCTGGCGTGGAACTATATACCACCCAGTTGATTGGCAGCAAGGGTGGTATATATACCTAAAGTGGGCCGGAGAGACCCACACCCCAAATTGGTACGACCAATCAACCTTACATCCTTCCTGCTGAAAGGACTTGAGAAAATACCATACGGACATATCAGGAGCGTAGCATTATATGCATCCCCACTGAATAACCACCAGTATGCTTCTCAAACCGGCAAATCGACAGATTCAGCATTAAACAACCTCGTTGAGAAAATCTCTCAATCCCTTGACAACAAGGAAATTGGGGTTGCTGTATTTCTTAATATTGAAGGATCATTTGAAAATGCACTACTAAAATTTATAGGATTGTATCTGGCTAGAAAGGGTTTCGAATCGACCATAACTGGCTGGATCTATACCATTCTAGTAAACAGAACTGCAACTACGACTCTTCAAGGCGAGGCTATCAGGTTCAGAGTCACCAGAGGCTGCCTTCAAGGTGGTACTATCTCCCCTTCTGTGGTCGCTCCTGGTGGATAGTCTGCTTGATGCCCTTGATAGAAAAAAAGTTGATCTGCAAGCCTATGCAGATGACCGTGTCATCGTGGCAAGGTCCACGTCGGGAAGGGTAGCTCGTAATATCCTCCAAAACGCGTTGAACGTTGTTCGCATTTGGTGCCTGAGGGAGCAGATGTCTGTCAACCCCAGCAAAACTGTGTTAATCCCCTTCACCAAAAGAAGGAAATTGGACAATCTAACGCCACTTTCCCTCAATGGTGTGGTCATTCCATTTGGAAAATATCTTGGCATTGTCCTTGATAAAAGACTCACCTGGAACGCTCACCTGGAAACAGTTTTACACAAAGCCAGACTGTCTTTATGGACATGTGGAAGGATTTGTGATGAAACTCGGTGTTCAGGTCCAAAAAAAATCCATTGGATTTATGTGATGATTGTCAGACCAATGATCTCGTATGGTGCAATTGCTTGGTGGCCAAAGAATTTACAGAAAACGGCCCAAGCGAAGCTCTCTGGCTTAAAAATAAAGGCTTTTCTGGCTCTCAGTGGTGCCATCAGTACCACGCCGTCAGCGGCCATGGAGATCCTTCTAGATCTACCTCCTCTCCACATTTTTCTGAAAAGAGAGACTAGATGGACTGCATACAAACTTGTACACATTGCCAATTACACAAATGCACAAATCAGTTCAATGCAGAGTGCAAGACTGTTGGTTGACATTGGAAGTCTCTGCATTCTGGAAATGACCTCTGACTTTATGCCTCCAACTGTCAACTACGAACTGCCTTATAAAGTACTATTTCCGAGTAGAGAGGACTGGATCCTGCGGGAGAAGGAAATATTAAGAGCAGATAGTTGTTGGTTCACAGATGGATCAAAAACATCTTCCGGTTCTGGTGTTTTCAGTCGCAGACCCAGGACAGAGTAATCTACCTGCCTAGGAACTTATGCGACTGTATTTCAAGCGGAAATTTACGCTACTGAATTATGTGCGGAGAGATTGGATAAATCCAACCTCACTCACAAGTCAATAAAAATATTCTCGAACAGTTAAGCGGCGTTGGAAGCTCTTGGCTCCCACCGAGCAACGTCAAAATTGGTAGCAAACTGCCAAAAAAGACTCTCCCCGATAGGAAGACTAAATAGATTGTCTCTGGTCTGGCTTCCTGGCCAAACTGGCCTGGAAGGCAATGAAGCTGCTGATTTTCTTGCAAAGGAGGGTGCTGCAAGCAGCTTCATTGGACCAGAACCTGTCATTGGCATCGCTTTGGACTTTGACAAACAAACACTTAACACCTGGATGGCAACACAGGCCTTCTTACAGGTCACTGTCATTTGAACCATCACATGCAGATACTTGGACTGTCGGAAGACAGTGTGTGTCGCCGCCTCTGTCTGAAAAATGATGAAACTGCAGAGCATATACTTTGTGCCTGCCCCGCTGGCGACCGAATCAGGTTCTTTGAGTTCGGCAGATCCGTACTCTCACCATCTGACCTGAAACACCACTCACCATACAAACTAATCGGCTTCGTTAAGAAGATGGGTTTATTTGGTCGAGTGTGAATAGGTTTGAGCCACAATAAACCCTTATGGGTTGCAGTGGATGTTCAAATAGACCTACTCACTTTAGATCTACCTACCTACCTACGTATAATTCAAAGCTTCCTCGAGAGCATAAACATTTTTTATACTTATTATCATTATTTTTTTACTTATTTTTGCGCTGGTTAGGTCCTATACCTCGAATTTTCGATACATTCAGGAGGGCATGCCAGCATTATCAACCAACGACCAACCCCTACACCATGGGGTAAGTGATCTTTGGGTCTGTAAATCATGTGGCCTGTATTATAATAACAATAATAATTATAAAGTTCATTTATCCTGTCAATTTACATGATTTATGTATGAATAAATAAGAAATCATTGAAGTTGTAAACGTGCTTGTTAGTAATAAAATAATACAAAGACAATATAGATAAAATTTCATTAAAAAAAATAAACTTAAACCTCATAACCTCATACTCATAATAGCGAGTAGTGAAAGAGAGGAGAGATAAAAGAGTATAAAAAGTATTCATCATTCGTCGACCAACAATGAATTCACAAAATTTTTTCCAGGGTTCTTTACCTATGAAAGATTTCGGTTCTTTTTTGAAGCGATGTGGATTCATAATCAGTTTGATTTTGTGTGGAAGTGTGTTGTATAATTTTGGAGCAAAGTATTTATATGAACGTTGAGATGTTAGTTTTCGCATGTGTGGTGTGATATGTTGATTTCGTTGATGTGTATGAAATTCCCCATAGAGAGCATCAGATGGAAAAGTGGGTCCTTTTTTTAAGATAATTTTTAAAAACCGTCTTTGGAGGACTTCTATAGGGCACCACCCCATACTAATGAGCCGTAACGTATGGCTTTTTACAAGTGCAGTGTTTTTACTTGCTTCAGTGAAAGTGAAGATGTCAGGACTTTAAACTTGTGAAGAAATAATCTCAGCTTTTGGCATAGAGATTGGATATGAATACCCCACTTGAGATGCGCATCTATATGTACTCCCAAATATTTTGAAGATGTTGTTGTTTATCAACCAATAAGCACTTCCCACACCGTGCGATTAGTGATTGAGTTCAAGAATCATGCCTGAGCAGACGCAATAAGTCAAGAAGGATAGCAATAAGCCAAGATGTTTGTCATCGTATGGCAAGACGGCATGATTTTGAGATTCAAAGGAAGAGACAGCAAAATTTCACTAAAGACACCAATGATCAGAACAACCATCTCAACAGAGTAGACTGAATGCTGTCTGTGAAGTTCGACGATGGAAACTCGATATTTCATCCGTTTTTCCTGCATTCTTTGGACGATATTCGTTTCACCGATAACTGAAAAGTTCACGTCAAATATCTTCCCGCTCTGGTAGTCGAAATATACTACATGCTTATTAGCATGAGCCTGAATGTGGGGAATGAAGAGTTCCAATAATTCGGCACTTCTCATTTCCCACAACGGATTCAATTTCCATTGGAGCGTAGGGCAACACTGGTGTCTCGTCAATACCGTAAAAGTAGCGTAGACGGCAATGATGAAGTCATCGCTGAAAAATACGGCTGTTTGTGATATTAGCCAGCGGAGTAGTTGTTTTCTGATAGGCGTAAGTCCATACCAGCTTCTGTGTAGGTATATCCAAGACTGGCTTGTATATTTGAAGTCCATTTCTTTAGATTTGTTTACTGCCTGTTTCCAAACATAGGCCACTGACTAATGAGAAAGTTTTTCTTCCTTATTCAGAGGAATCGGCAAATTTCGGAAATGGCGTTGTTTAGTACCTCGTCCACTAGATGGAGTGACATTTTTGTTGTTTGTTTCAACCTAAAACGAGGAATGGAATACTCTGAAAAATTTAGATTTTCAATTATGGAAATCATTGACTTTAGGTCGATGATGGTCACTATCTTGCACTGACGAGTGGCTAAGTAGTCCGAAACCTGTTACAAAACTGTATGTCGACTCTTTCAGTTGTATTGCCAATTGCATATGCAGGAAATTTTCTGTGAAGATGCACTGACGCCTGTCGGATATAATTCAATGCACTGCGTGGTATTAGCCAGGAAAGTAGATGTTTTCTGATAGGCGTCAGTCCATTCAACCTACCATTTAGGTTAACCGAGACTGGCTTGAACATTCAAAGTTCATTTCTTTAGATTTATCAATTATTCCGCAAATTATAGTTACAAATATAAGAAAAACAGATATAATAATCGTATAAATATATTTTACCGAAATATCTATGAATTCATAATTGAACTTAACGAATAAACCATGCTTTCGCCTGGCTCGCACGAGTTGACTATCTAATTCCCTTCCAATCTCTCTAGCCCCGCGTTTTTTCGGGTACCGTGTATTTTTTCCACCCATGTCGATAGTGGTGTCTTCCCAAAAAAAAATTGAAGTTTTATCTTGAAATATCACACACCAAAGCGTTTGCTTGAAAAATCAGAATGTGAAATTATGGGATGGCATGATTTTCAATAATTTGGGCTTGATGTACGTGAGATAAACGTTGAAATCAAATTCATATAAAATAATTCAACCGCCAAAAACCTCTGTTTCAAAATCAAAATTTCTGGATATCAGTGACATATTTCAAGATTGTTAGATTTCATGATTAGAAAACACCTGTGGAAAAATATTGCTATCGATAGCACTTGTCATAAGGGCAGGTTTATTTTCATTCTTTTTTTCAGCTGACCTGGTCTGAATAGTTTTGAAACTCTGTAAAAGCAACCTAGCCTTAAAATTTTTCATTACTTCCATTCAGTAAGGAAAATAATTAATGGTGTAGCATAATTCATGGAATATTAATGAATAGCGTAATATTACAAATATTTGTTTCCACAAATTCAGTAATATGTTTTCCTATCCACATTTTTGACCTTGACCTTGGTACGCCCCTGTTCAGATCGCTGCAATTAACAAGGTGGTCGAGATTTCTCTAAAAAGACAAGTTTTAAGTGAAATTCCTGGAATTTCTATAGAAAAAATTTTATGTTTAGGTACAGAATGCAAGAGTCCTGCATGTCACCTAAATTAACGGACGACGATAAAAAAATATTTTGGTTTTACTGGTTTTTGTGAGAAAATATCCAATTTGTTTGTGGGATTACTTCATGAACTTGAACACATCCAGAAGTATTTAAAGAATCCATTCAACTTGATTTGATCACATGAATACTGCAATATCTTTTTATTATTATATTAATAAATATTAATATAATTTAATATTATATTAATATTCATTTGCTATTCAATTTGAAATACACAATAATCCTAATTAACGACAAATAAATAGAGTTCCCACAGAAGGATAACCTGTGCGTGGGCTATATCATTTCAATATACAATAGATTATAATGAATGAAATATAAAAATTAAGTTTGTTTCGGTATGAACAAAAAAAAGACTAGAAAAATTGTATACAGATATTACATTAAAATCATATATAGTCAATATAAATAGAAACATCTAGGATGAACAAAAAAAGCACTAGAAAAATTTTATACAGATATCACATTAAAATTAAAACATTACATAACTCTAATCACATACATTTTCTACAGACATTTATGCATTGTAGTAATATGTATTTTTCACATCAACATATTGGTGTATCTGTGCTCTAGGCAAACCTGAGATCCAAGCTTTAAGCTTATTTTTGAACATTTTAATGCCAAAGATAGTTTTGATATGTGCTGAAATAAGATTATACAGCCGAGGAGCTAAGTAAGTATAACACTTTTGTAAAGTATTTTTCTCTGATTTTGGTACATAGGTTGAATTTATTTTGTGATGAGTTGCATAACGGTGTTCAATTTTTCTAAGTTCATGTTTATTTTTGTGTTGCTTTATAACCGTTTCAAAGAAGTACAATTGCTTCATGTCTAAAGTCAATGTTTCCTTATATAGCGCATCTGTGGAGTAAGTTCCTTTTTTATTTGTGATTATTTTCAGAGTTAATTTTTGAATTTGTTCTAGGATTTTTAAATGAGGATTACTTGTCAATATAACTAATCTGTCTTTTTTTTAATTTACTGAAAACATTGACTGCTGTATGTTTCTACAGTTAGGACTGTGGGTGCTAGATTGGTGAGATTTTTTTATTCTGAATAACAAAGATTGTTTTTGGGATCGAAATCAAACGGTTAGGGGTTGCTTCACGATTTTTTCAATTCACTGGAAAATATTAACTGATGTACGGAGTGTGTCAAATTGAACACTTTTAAAGAGAAACTCCTGTTTCCAAACTGACTGTGTGATGGTCAAGTTTCATCACAAACTTGATGGTGAAAACCACATAGTGATGTCTACCTATCATCTTTTTTGAGCATGTTTTTCAAAAATGTGCATTTTCAAAGAGTTGCCATACCTTATTTCCTGTCAAAAATTTCTTCGATAACTTTCTCATCAGAAAAACCTCACGCAAATAAGAAGACACCGTAATCTAGTGCCGACTATTCCATCATCAGTAGTTACCTGATTTTAATCAACATTTAAATTCATTAATTTTCCATTGTGATCTTCCTACTATTTGATGTAAACACCTGGTTTGTATATTTATCGTGTTCACCACTGAACATTCACACAGAATGTAGGAAATGCAATTCTTGGTAGAGTCGCATAAAGTATCGCTTAACAAATGCAAGTAGAGCTCCGCCGGGCTGCAGTGACCATAAACTTTTGTAAGGGGTGGTCAGTTCAGGTCATAAAGTTAGAAAGGAACGGAAAACAGCCGGAAGTCATCTAGACATCAAATGCAAACATACCTCAGAGAGGTGTAATTTGTATTAAGTGTGAGTATGCTTTCATGTAACTGGATTTAAAACAGGAGCGCCGGGAGATGATTGTAGAGATTGAGTCATGAATTGTGAAACAAAAATAGCTTTTGTTCGCTTTCGATTTCAATTAGGGTTTTTATATTTAGTAACTTATTTTGGTAGTTCTTCACTTTTCTCACGTATGCCTAACACACAAAAAAAATGTATTCAAAAATTTATTCCGACTCACGATCGGAAGACCGTGGGTTCGATTCCCGCCTCGACCAGATATTTTTCTCGAGAGAATTTATCTGGTTGAAGCTGGGATGATTCTGCAACCATTTTAGAAATCACACGTTGAAAGGTAAGACCTCGTTAGTACTTAGCTCGCATGAGTTTCTCAACTTCTGGGAGTTGTCGTTCGTATGGAGGCGACAACTGATTAACGGAAAAATAGATTTTAAACAGATTTTTCAAAAGAATAATTTAGAATAGATTTGATAGACATTTGCATTACTTTCCGAAATAACATAACATATAATGGATTTTACGAACTATTGAAAAAAATACAAGCTTACAATGAAGTGATCGTGTAATTGTTTTGAGAAGTGAATAACTTTATATCCTTCATACATGTATTTCTAGCGAACTGCCCCGGCTCTACAAGGGCTGATATTAAATATAAATTCACCCACCGGAAAGTTAAGGGCATGGAGAAACAGTGATGAAAATGTAACTTTATTTTATGAAGGCGCCTTTTCCCGCAGCTGAAGCTCCAGTTGAAACATTTGAAAATACTCTCGAACCTACATACAAAATTTCAGCTTCCGAAAATATAACAGTACAGAGAAACAGTGATTTTTTATGTGAACGCGTCCCTTTTATCTCCAAAGAAGGCTCACCAGTTGGAATAAACAAAAATTATTCCTCATTGCACATCTACAGTATAGAACGAAACTATATACGAAATTTCAGCCTTTGGAAATATAGCGGTACAGAGAAACAGTGATGAAAAGTAATTTTATATGTAAACCCATCTCTTTTATCCCCAAGGAAGGCTCCCCAGTTGAAATATATAAAAATTATTCCTCATTGCACATCTACAGTATAAAACGAACCTACATACGAAATTTCAGCCTCTGGAAATATAGCGGTACAGAGAAACAGTGATAAAAGTAATTTTATATATAAAAGCTCCCATTGTATCCCCAGGGAAGGCGCCCCAGTTGGAATATACAAAAAATATTTCTCGATGCCCATCTACAATATGACACGAACCAACATACAGAATTTGTCCCTCCGAAAATATGGCGGCACGGAGAAACAGTCATGAAAAGTAATTTTATATGTAAACGCTTCCCTTTTATCCACTGGGGAGGCGCTGAGGTTGGAATATACAAAACTCATTCCTCATTGCACATCTACAGTATAGAAAGAACCTACATACGAAATTTCAGCCTCCGGAAATATAGCGGTACAGAAAAACAGTCATGAAAAGTAATTTTATATGTGAACGCATCCCTTTTAGCCCCAAGGAAGACTCCCCAGTTGGAATATACAAAAATTATTCCTCATTGCACATCTACAGTATAAAACGAACCTACTTTCGAAATTTCAGCCTCCGGAAATATAGCGGTACACAAAAACAGTGATGAAAAGTAATTTCATATATAAACACTCCCATTTTATCTCAGGGAAGGCGCCCCAGTTGGAATATAAAAAAAATTATTCTCGATGCACATTTACAATATGACATGAACTAACATACAGAATTTGTCCCCCCGAAAATATGGCGGCACGGAGAAACAGCCATGAAAATTAATTTTATATGTAAACGCTCCTCTTTTATCCCCAAGGAAGGCGTCCCAGTTGGAATATACAAAAATTATTTCTCGTTGCACCTTCATAATATGGAACGAACCAACATACATAATTAAAGCTTCCGAAAATATGGTGGCACGGAGAAACACTTATGAAAAGTAATTTTGTATGTAAACGCGCACCCTTTTACCCCCACGGGGGCCGCCCTAGATGGAATATTCAAAAATTCTTCTATAGTGTGCATCTAAGACCTAAGAAGCACCTATGTACCAAATTTTAGCTTCCTAGGGCTTACCAGTACGTAGAAACAGAGATGAATGAGTGATTGTTAAGTTACTGACTTTTGTCTTACGAGTAAATATAGATTAAAATGCAATATCTTCAGACTAGAATGTCATTTCATATCAAATCCATTTTTCGTTGTCACCCCGAGAATATATCGTTGTTTACAGATACAACCGACAGACATTAAAATCAATGACAACTGATCTCGTTCACCAAATCCTCCTCCAATCATTATTTGGCAATATGATCAATACAATTTCACACCCTTGGTCAAAATGTTTCGACCGCATGAATAGGACATACTATGAAATACCACCTAGCCTGCATCACGTTGAAATGATTTAATGGCCACAGGAAGAGAAATGACCTTTAAATGATATTTTCGGGGACATTTTTACAACTGCGGTGGCCCACAGACCCAATTGTCCAGTGCCTAGACAATGGATGCATATCGGACGTCACGTGCTACACAATGCGACACAGATGTGCCCACATCAACTAAACGATGCTATCAATAAACAGGGTGTTGATGAAAATTGTCGGTTAACATAGATTAATTTTCTCGGTGTGGAAAATATGTCATTAGAACCAAAATATGATACGTAATAATACCTAAAATTTATGGGAATGTATACAATTATTCAGGACACATTGTAATAATGAAAAGAGAGATTGAAATTCTTAGATTGAATTATATTTCCATTCAATTTGATAGGGTTATATTTACAGGAGAGATCAATTTCTAGAAAAGAATGGATTTGGCTTTCAACTTTTCCATCTCCATACAAAAAATGTGGGAATCTTCCGAAGAAAGAAAGAAAGTAAATAACTTTCAAACGAACTCTCACAAATTAGTAACTTTCAGACACAAACAATTATCTTCATATTAATCATGGATTACACCAAAAAAATACTTTCGAAACAAATACTTCTATATTAACATCAAATTATACAAAAAACACTTTCTTCCTTAGATTTTTCTTCAAACATCCATTGTAGAATTGAATTAGATATTAGACAGAATTGCTACACAAACTGTATATGAAAAAAGAAACGTTTCACTTACATGGAACACTGTCATCCTCAACGGTGGACATTGATGATTCGGATTGAAACGCTTACCTTATTGCCCATTCAGCATAACATCACAAGATAAAGCATACAATTGTAATAATAGTAATAATAATGATAATATTTATTTACAAAAGAACAATTTTCACATGATTTTAGAATATGGAAAGTATTACATTGTAAACAAATATTTCAGAAATAAATTATCCGTATAGGCTCCTGAAGATCCTGTCCATGTGTATACTTAATCATACATATACACAACAATGAATAATGAATACTACCTATCACTGGCAGGATGATTTGAAAATAAAGGAGGTAACTTGTGAATTTTACATTGGCCAATGCCTACTCTAGACAAATCATGGGACATGGCGGAGTGGCAATATATAAGAATAATGAATGTCAACTGTCTCTATATAAGTTAGATCTGAATGATATCTCTATAGAAGG
>WOGN01007031.1:0-12080 GCA_015342105.1 Leptinotarsa texana | reverse complement strand
ATATAAAGAGGAACTACTTATTAGTTATTGAGGCAAAATTAATTTCAAGAATAGGATGAGTTAACTTTCCAAACTTACACAATTACTTCGATTAACTTATCCAGAACAACATATTTCACAGAATGAGATGGCACGAGCACAATAGGTTTGTCCTCGTAGAGAAAGTTATCTCATATACATTGAAGGAATTTAATGAAGACGAGTCTCCAAATTAACAACAGGCAGTTATCTGGGGAATCCGTATCCATAGTCATGAGTTTCATTTTCTCGCGATTCGGATGAGACAGTAACAGTTTCATTACTGCTATTAGCTGAATACCTTGCGAGCAATAAGAAAGGGTTTGAAAATTTTTCTTTCCCGACAGGTGATCGAATTTCTCATTTTTTTAAGTATGATGTACTTTCCTAATTTATATTACTGCTCAGAAAACTTAAGTATAAACGTTGCAATCATAACCGGCATTGTATCACTGATGTGATCTTGATAGAAAACAGCGATGGATGAAATGCTACTGGATTTTGGTGCCATCAAGTTGTTTACTTGAGCTGCAGAGAAAGGTAGAAAATGATTTCTCGTTGTAATGGAACGTCGCATCATTGGAACTTCATTAATTTTTAATATTCGTGACACTTCAGTATGGGAGCTTGTTGAAATGAACAGTCGATAGATGTTATTGAAATTATTGCGAAAAATATCAGAGGTTCTCGGTTGAGAAAAATTTTTTTGAGAGAGATCGATGCCTATGGTTATTTTGGTCTGAAGTATATTTTCATTCCTTTTGTTGAAATGTAGGCTTGAAATATGTCCTAAGAACCAATATTAATAACTGTAAAATTCAATTGTTTCACGTGAATATATTTCTTCATTAGTTTTGTTGAGTAGTACACATTACTTTCTAATGGAGCCGGTACACTCATTTTCACTTTACGACTCCAGTTTTTTATTCTTCCATAAAAACTATATATTTCAAATTGATAAAGTTCCACGTTTGAGAACATATTTTGAGGTAGGCATTTTCAAGGCTCACTTGTGATTGAAAATATTCAAAAAACAACAACCAAATTGTCCATCTGTGAATGGCTTCAAGGTCAATAAATATGGTCAATTGTGATTGTGTGATTGAGTTGTGTATCATTTTGGTTACTTACTCAAAAAGAAAGAGTAAAATAATTGATGTTTTGTTGAATAGCCATAAAAAATTTGACATTCCAAGGTTTTCTTCCTTTCTCTTTCTTCTCTTCTTCCTTTTTGGTGGGACGGTAGCCTGCTTCACTCACTCAATCAACAGCTCAATCAACCGGCAATTTCGATCGCAAGGGGTGCGGCCTTGCGGTTTTTGTCTTCCTTTCCCCGCAGTAACACTTCATAAAAAAACATTGAAGGAAGAGATACATTCAATCGAAATTTAGACGCATACGAAAGGAACGAACTCCATCACGTACTGGTGGCCATTTTGATTAATTTTTTGTCAAAAATTTGACCTTTTCGCACCTCCAGCACATTTTTTTTGACTCATCATCCTCTACTGTGATGATTTGATCTTGTTTCGACCATGGTCTCATTAGGAAGTCTTATCCTTCCTTCATTTGTTCCAAAGCATTTGTGTCCGTAAAGTCTAAAAAATCAAATGTGTGTTGAATATACCAACAACGTACACATTTCTATTATCATCGACCGTTTGTTCATAAAAATCAAAAAAATCTTTGTGATTTTCAACAGCTGATTTCGGAGGAGAATAATCTACAAAGAGAGCGATTACTATTTTTGTCAACCTCACTTTAACATGAGTAGCATCGAAATCACTTTCTTTTTTCTTCCAGCCTAAGATTTTGAATGTTTTACTTACCCCTATCATAATTTCTCCTTCTCCTCTGTATTTATTCATTATATGCGGATTTCTATCGCATCTAACTATCTCATATCTATTACGGTTAATAATTTCAGAGTTGTATTAATTTAACCATGTTTTTATCCCCACCATTAGGTAATAGTTTTCTCTCCAGTACTTAATTTGAAATGATTCAACTTTGTTCTCACCCCCTAAAATTCTGATAATAACAAGATATATTTTCCATTTCGGCTATTGTGTATATGTAGATTTATAAATATATGAATATATATGTAATTGAAGTATTTCATCATTTACGACAAGATTATTAGGATCTGAAAGTATAAATACAAAAAGAAAAAATGCAGATCGGAATAATGGCCTGTAGTTGTGATGTATCACCGCGCTTGTTCGTGTAATCTCATTATGTTTCAGTTCAAATCACTCCGTTTAATTATTTTCCTTCGTTTACCGTTATCATTCACAAAAACCTCCCCGTTCATTGTCCATACGTTTCTATATCACTCCGATGGACGACCTCGGCCAGACTAACACCCATACAGGAGGGTGGTCTATTAAGATCAACTCAAATATAACAAATTTTTCACCCCAAATTTTTGGATATTTTCAAAAAGTTTTTTCCGTAAGTTGACTTAAAGTATTTTCAATAGATTGTCGAAACAATATATTTACTTCTGATAATAAACACAAAAAACTGACAAATGCAAAAACCATGCTTTTTGGCTTCATTGTTAGAATAATCTATTATAAAAAGAAGTAATGAATACGGAGATGAAATAATTCGTCAATTGGAGAAATAAACGAACAAAAAACAAAAAGTTAATAAAAAATTGAAAATTACTGCGCCATTGCAGAAAATTTACAAAAATAACGAGTTTTTCTTTTCGCAATACTTGCAGTGTCTTCGTTTGTTGGGTGGAGGGTCACCTTTTTCTTCAGTGTCGATTCGTATATTTAGCTATAGCATTTCGAATGTAGTTATGTAAACCTGACATAGTAGCTTTGGACTGCATATGGTCTTTTGCCAAACCCAAATTCTTGATAAATAATCTTCTCTGTTTACTATGATTCTGATACCGGTCGGGGTGCCTGGTAATTATGAATGCATTTATGCTAGCAATGTTCAAAATATCGTAAAACACAATTAAAGGCCACCGTTTCGTATTTCATGCAACATTATAACTGAAGCTCATTTTATTCACAATATAGACTCCATATTTAGTACTTTTATAAAATAAAATAACTTCTGGTTTACCAGTTATTAGTTCGACTGTATCACTGTTGTGGAACGAAGATATCATCATCACATTCTTTCTCTTTCTGGGCACATAAGAAGATGCCATCATATAAACACCAAACCCAAAAATGAAGGAGTCTACAGGACAATCTAAGTATGTGTTAAAATTTGCGGCAGTTCTGTTTTATTGCTTTTTATCGTACTCACGATGGTGAGTCTATATTTTGTCTTAAATTTTTGGACGAGATCGCAACTTACAAACCAGCGATCCATAGCAATACTTCTCCAAACATCAAACCGGAGATCTACCTAGATATGGTAAAATGAGTATAAATTGTACTTTTTTGAATACTTGACAGGTATATAAGAAGGCATATCTAGATAAAATTCATTTCAAACATACCAAAGTTTACTGTATTTAACCGAAACCACCACCGTCGTGCATCATAGTGATATAAATATTTGGTTATTGCTGTTTTACCAACTCGAGTTTTATTTACTCAGATCTCTGATCCCTACGCCACTGCCATAACTTTTTGTCTATTCTTATAATTTGAAAAGCGAATGAGTATCTCTCGAGGTTTTGTTTGATTTTTTTCCTCCAACGACCAACTCGATAATAACATTCAGTGGTCGCAGATACATTGATTTTCAATTTCATGGTTTCGTTTATTGGATAATATATTAGCTCCTCCGTATTCCCATCTTCGCTTTCTTGACGGCCAAATATACATACACGGTTCCTTCTCTGGAACTAGTCGTGCTTATCTAACTGAGATTGAAGATTTTCATTTTCACTTTGAAGTGCTTTCATCATGAGTTCATATTCTTCCATCTTCTCTTGTTGTTTCGAAATTATTTCATTCACTTTTACATTCAAGTGATCGGTAACATTTTCAATCAATGACTCCATAAAGGTTTGATCGGACATTATCGCCTTCATGGTGTCTTTCAATAACTTCTGGTTGAGGGCTATACAAATTATTCCATCAACAGAAGTACTCACAAATTTTGTTCACAACTTTGTTGTTTCACTATAATTATTTAGATTTATGTATTTTAAAAACAAACGCTTGCCAAGAAACACACTCAAACGTCTACTCGCTTTGATTGTTCATAGCAGTATATCTGTATTATCATGAACAAATATAGAGTGAGGACGTAAAAAGCTCCTCCCCACTTGAGAACAGAATGGAATACAGGTAAAATAGAACTACTCTTACTACTTTTTGGCATAAAAATGATTGTGGTCACATGGCCTAGTGTCGAGAGGGTACCATCACCATTGTTTTTATGTAAAGGGGGGAACGTGGCTCCTGGTTTTGAAGTCCTTCCGAGTCTTTATCCAATATCGCTAGTTTGTGAAAATCGGCCATGCCGTTTCAAACGGACAAGCTTTTGAAATCTGCTTCAAATATGTAACAAATAAATTAAAAACCTAAATAACTTTTAATGGCAACAAAATTTTAAGTAACAGTTTCAACTATTTTAAAAAGTACTCGAAATGGACGAAGGTGACGTACACCTTGGATTGTTTGTACCCCACAGAAAAAAGTTCATAGGTGTCATATCGGGTGACCTAACTGGCCATTCAATGGGGCCACGTCGGCCTATCCACCGTCCCGGAAAATTCTCGTTAAGACATTCCCGGACAGGTCTGTAGTGGTGAAGGGGTGCACCATCTTGTTGAAATCTAACATCCACGGTAAATTATTTTGGGTTTGCCCAATTACTCCTTGAATACTGTGATGGATCTGATTTTGAAGCATATTCAAATACAGGTGCCCAGCTACATTTTTTGCCATAAATATTAGACCTATGATGTGGTCACCCAAATTACCAGTCCATAAGTTGATGTTCTCTGGAGATTTGAGTGTGACCCTCTCGGAAAGCGTGCAATTAATAGTTAAAAAATTTATTTGTTGAATATTTGGAGCCACTTTGAAACGCTTGTCAGTCTGAAACGGCTTGGATGATTTTCACAAACACAGCGGAGATGGATAGAGAATAGGAAGGCCTTCAAAAACGGGAGCCATAAAAAATTTATGGTGCCCTCTTGACATTAGGCCACGTGACTACGATCATTTTTATGCCAAAACCTGGTAAAAGTAGTACCTTTTTACTTGAACTTTACCCCGGCTTCGATAGCTTGTTCCGTTGAAAAGTTAAGAAGGGGGAAGAACTTTTTACGTCCTCAGTGTAGATGGATCATATAGCTAGGTGTACCGGTTTACAATTAATCTATAAAATGGCTTGTTCCGTTCAAAAGTTAAAGGGGGGGGAGGACTTTTTACGTCCTCACTGTAAATGGATCATACAACCTTTATACCTGTTCAGAATAGATCTAGAAAATAGTCTAACTTTCTGAAAATAGAACCTTTGTGAATTCACATAGACATTTTGGGATATTCTACTTGTGGTAAACGTTTGCCAAAAAAAAAAGGAAAAAAATCAATGAAATAATGTAAACCAAGCCCTCGTAGACAGAGCCGGTTTTTTTATCGAGCACTTGTTACAAAATCACTGGGACGAAAAGACGTCGTTTATTTATTTGCGTCAATAACATTTACATAAATAAAAGAGAATTTCGGTTTTAGGGCCTCCGTAGGGGCGAAACGGCCTCAAAATGAGCATTTTTATTCGCGTATTGTTATTATTCGACGCTTTTCTCGCGATCCAGGAAATTCTAGAGGGTGGCAAGTGCGAATATATGTTTTATTCGTTAGGGGAAGCTGAGATTAATTTGATCACTTCTGCTGGAAGTGCTTTCGGAGATTCACGTGGTTTCGATATATTCCACGAGAATTAGAGGTACTTTAGATTCGAAGTATAATTCCTCTGTATTGATAGAACAAATGGAAAATACTATTTACTCAAATACTGAAATTCACATTAGTCGGTAGAATACAAAATTTAACGACGAGAGTATCAAACAAAATTTTTAGGAATACGATTGTATTATTCCAATTAAGTTAAAATATTCTTAGTATATTCATATACAAAGAGGGGCCAACTGCTGACTAGTCCAGGGGTGTCAATTTGTCAAATCTTTTCTCGACTTTAAATGAAACTGATAGCATTGGCAACCTTTCATTAGTGCACTGTATTTCCGTGCATGACATTGAGTTTTCTATTGGGACACCCCTGATTTGACGCTAGGAAAAATAATCATTTCTGGAATTTTCAAAAAGAATAAATATGATGTTGCTTTCACAAATTGAACAATTTTTAATTCGAACAATAACAATATTTTTGATGATCCCAAAAGTGAAAATGAAACCAAATATACCCCTTTTCAATTGTTTTCCTTTTTTTCGATGACACAATTACTGGAAAAGTAACTGAAGGATCAAATCATTATGCATCTCAGTAAAATAGATCCATACGTGTAGAGATTAGCGAAATGAAATGTTTTATTGGAATTCTTTCATTAAGTGGCTACGTTCCGACTCCCTGGGTAATATTTTAGGTACGATTAATCCAGATAACATTCCGGAATAAATGTGAATAGTTAATTTCGAATATTCACTTTTAAAATAATAATACTTCAGACCAATCGGATAATATTGCCAGACGTATTTGAAAGACAAGTTTCATAGCGTCGATAAGGCCATGGATTCCTTTACAGGAAAACATGACTGTATAGTCGAAGTAAACGATATTGTGCAATCTTAAATTTCGCGGGGTCATAAAATTAAATTTGGAGTCATATTAAGGTGACGAATAGAAATCGAGGAATGCGGGTATAGTTATCGCCGTCGTGCTATCAATGTTCAGTTCAAGAATTGATCGCGATTTGAGTGTTGAAATTCGATATTGGTGCAGTTTTAATTACTTGAAATTTTTGTTATCTGTTTGAAATGTGGCGTACTTTGGGATACATTTGAATATTGAAACACAGAGAGTATGTTTCAATGTATATAAGAATCTACATCTCAAGTTTGGTTTTGGGGGAAACATACTATAACAAACAACATCAGATTTGACCGAAACTCCTTAACTAGACGTAAAATAGTCAAAAACAAGCCTTATGAACGCGAGAGTTAATGTGATACAGGATTACCAAAACCTCCTGATGTTCATGTAATAAAATCATTGAAAAAAACAATATAGGACTGTTACAAAAGCAATGAGATTCCGACAACTGAAATCATAAGGAAGGAATTGAATATTTCTGGCCACAACGTGAGCTGCTGTGACAAATCTCTTCAGAATTGGGTAAAGAAACTACGTTTTAGATTTGAAATAATAAACAAATGTCAAGCAGTTATGGAAAGCAGAAGAATAGTGGATTTGCATAACAAATAGTCAGAACAAATAACTAAATATAGACAAGAACAACGGTAAATTTTTTATTTGGACGAATTTTGCTATGACACTTACGACACAGTTACGAAAGGATGGACTTATGGTTCGAGAATATGTACGCCTAACAAGCCTGCAAACAAAGGACCGCGACTAATCATTGTGCATTGCGGAGGAAGTAAAGGATGGGTTCAGAATTCTTTGAAATTATGTGGCAAAAAACTTGAGGACTGCAATGTTAACTATAATTTAAATGAAATGACTAAAGACACTTTTGTCTAAATACCACTGGTAGATTTTATTTATACTACCGGTTTTGGGTTTGACCTCAGATACTTTCTTTCATTGCTCTCTTTTATTGCTTAGATGTGGCAAAAAATGTTTGGCAATGGCACAAAAACTGTGGAGGATTGAAGAAAGCATAGTACCAAAAAAATAAATTTGGAGTTCCATCGAATGGGTCATTTTGTCCCATTTTGTGGATGGAAATTTTTCTCTTTGAATGTATTCACTTCGGCGAACTTGAAAACACCCACATGCTGAAATATTTTGGTGAATAGAGAATCAACCCCCACCTCGTGATTTTAAATTTTCAAAGACAATGCCCAACAAAATATTTCATCATATGGGTCTTTATCAGTTCGCTGAAATGAATGCATTCAAAGAAAAAAATCCCCATCGACGAAATATGGACTTTTCTTTGAAATGTAGAATTTACGGTGAGGGGTTGATTTCATGCCCGGCAAAATATTTCTTGTTCTGTATGCTGAAATGAAGATATGTTAAAATCTCCATCGAACAAATTTGATGAATCATTGATTTTTGTTGGTTGGTTGGTTGGTAAGTGATAAACTTCCACATCGCTCAACCGATCGTGATGAAACTTGACAAGTACAAGTAATTTTTCATAGAGAAGGTTTTTAGACTATCGATTTTTCTGTAACTCGTCACTAGATGGCGCTGTCGAACAATTTTTTGAAAACACTGTTCTATAACGCTGCGCACGCTTATGTTCCTTGATTCCAGCGATACAGCAACATAGTAGTAGTAATTTATGTATTCACGGTGGGAGTTGATTTTCTATCAACAAATTCAGATGACAAATTTTCATTAACATGAAGGACTAATTATAATAATTGCTTTCAATCACGTGAATTTCATATTGTTCAGTATATTTACCAATTTTGGGAGCCGCTGATTGTCTGATAAAATTTTTAATCGTCTATAAAACTATTTTTTCCCAATGCTGAACCATTAACAATAGAGTTAAATAAATGATTATTGATATTTTTCTCCGACTTGCATTTTGTAAACGGGATGAATTTCAACTTCAACGGTACACGGTATATTAGAGCAAATCTTTGACTGATTCTAGTAACTTCTACCCGATAAATATTCCTATCGGGTTCATATTCGATGTTTACACATACATTTCAATCATTTGAGTTATTTCAATTAATTTACAGATAATTTGTTCGAACAGCGAATTCAATTTCCATTGAAACATGGTTTTGCAACGAATTTAATACATGAGTAAATTCGAACGAGATTATAAATATTGCAATTCATTACAAAATTCAAACGAACAATGCATCATAGATGGACTATAATATATGACAGGAAATTTCATTGGGGAATGCAATTACTCTAGCTTCAAACTACGCGAGCATGTCACTGACATAGGTTATGTAATTATTCCAATATAGTGTATCGAACTGCATTGGGCAAACTTTCTCAAAATCAATTGCAGAAACTTTTATAAAAAAGGGGGTTGCGTTACTAGTACTTGCCTGTGAGATTATTTCTGTGATATCATCTAAAGGAACAATTCGTTTAGGCCAGTCTCAACTCCCTACACTGTAGGTTAATGGACTGACACCAATCAGAAAACAACCACTCCCATGGCTAATACCACGAAGGGCGTTCGATTATATCCGACAGGCATCAAAGCAGGAATCTGCACTTGAAGTTATTCCTGCATATGCTGTTGGCAATACAACTGCTGCAATAGATTTTAAGTTATTGGAACACACTTGCAGACCGGTTTCGGGCTGTTTAGCCACTCGTCAGTGCAAAGTAGTGTCTATCATCAACATAAAGTCGATGATTTCCAATAATTGAAAATCGAATTCTTTCAGAGTATCATTCCTAGAACTAGGTTGAAGCGAACAACAAACAATAGGTTTGTCATCGCCCCATCTGCCTGTGAACCAGGTAACCACCCGAATATCCGAAATTTGCCCAATTCCTCGTATAAGGACAGAAAACCTTTCACATATAGACAGTGGGCACTTGAAGGCTGGCTATAAATCAAATCATTAAAAGGAACAATTCGTTGAGGCCAGTCTCAACTCCCTACATCGTAGGTTATTGGACCTATCAGAAAACAACTGCTCCCCTGGCTAATACCACGAAAGTGGTTGAATTATATCCTGCATCGACCGAAACCGGTCTGCAAGTGTGTTCCAATAATTGAAATCTGTTGCGGCAGTTGTATCGCCAATAAAATATATAATATATAATAACTTCTGTGAAGAATCCTGCACTGACACCTGTCGAATATAATTCAACGCCCTTTGTGGTATTAGCCAGGGGAGTAGTTGTTTTCTGATAGGTGTCAGTCCATTTACCATCAGTGTAGGGAGTTGAGACTGTCCTGAACAATTTTTCGTTTAGATGATTTTATTTATAGCCAATATTCAAGTATGCCCACTGACTATACGTGAAAAGATTTCTGTGATATGTTAAATACATCAATCAAAGAGGAAAAACTTTTTGGCTTTCACTGCTTCATCTTTATACAAAAGATTGACGAACGAATGCAATCAAGTTCAAAATACACTCTTTACTAATATGTGTCCACCCCGGATCTTGAATTTTTTTAGTCGGGGCAAAAACTGAATAATGCCGCCCCTCTCACTTATATTCATTTTTACCTTTATGGTATTTATTATTCAAGATATCAGATGTCTACTAATTGATTGACATTTGGACAAATGACTTCCGGAAATAATGCATCCATTGCTGTCCTTTCTGTGTTACAGATATATAGACATGAACGTGTAGGACAGATATTTTATTCGTAGCACAGAATAGGATTTTAAATAAAAAATATATTATTAGAATTAAAATCAAATACATGATTGCATATTGTGAACTGAAATTACAATTTTAATCTTCAAGCTTTTTGTTAGGCAAATAAATCTATATCCTTGTCATAATTTAACTCGTGTTCCAGGCTCACAGAAGATCGCAAATAATTTTTAATTAGTTTTAGTTTGCTAAAACTTCGCTTACAACTCGAAGGTGTGGTAGAAAGCGTAGAGTAAATTCGCAGAGCAATACAAATATTAGGAAAAGCATCCTGCAAATCATGTGCATATACAGTGTCATCCCCAAAATATGTACTATAGGAGAAACTTATTTATTAAGGGTTTTTTGACAAAAATTTATTCTTGATAAAAGTTTGTGCATCCCCTAAAATCAAAGATACACCAACAAAATACAGTAAAACACGTAATATACGAGTAGCCTCCAAATAATTGTCAGACCACAGATTGGAATTCTATACATGGGGCAGAAAATCCAGTGAATGAATTTCAGAAACTTGTCTGTGAAAAATTTAGCATGGCCTTTCCCCTGCGCTTGATAAAAAGGAAAAAATTCAAACCTTGGATTACTAAAGGACTTAAAATTTCTTCGAAAATACTGAGGTGTCTACAAATCATTAGAAAATTTCACAGTGACAATATATTTTTTATGTCACACTTTAATAATTTTCGTCGTATCTACAATCTATTAAACTAGCCAAAGATCACCATTATAATAATAGACTGAATGAAGCAGAAAATAAACAAAAAGAAATGTGGGCATTAGTAAATGAATGAAATAAAATTCTGACGGTGAAGACAACTTATCAGCAAAGTTGTTTTTACAATTGCCTGATGGAGCTCTTCAAGCTTTAGTAATAGCTATAAACTCGTCGTTTACTACTGGTGTCTTTCCTTCTAGTTTGAAATTATCAAAAGTGACACCATTTTATAAAAGAGGTGCTATTGATGACCTCAGGTATTTCAAACCGATCTTAATTTTATCAAGGTTATCAGAAATCATTAAAAAACTAATCAAAAGTAGGATAGTGGCTTTCTTGGAAAAACAACGGAAAAAACAACAACTATCCCAGCTAATACCTACGGGAGTTGCACCTGTGCAACGTCTTCGACTTGGAAGATTCGTCGCAAGTTATTTCCCACTATAAATAGCAGAAATTAATTTCGCTTGGTCGATCCGACCAAATACTTCTGAATACTACTTACTCACATATATCGAGTGGTCCAACGAAAAGTATGCACCTTGCTTCTCTCCTTTTTTTGTAACTTAACACAAAAATGCTCGCACAGGTCAATTTTGCTTTTGAGTGGGACACACTTTAGATGTATTTTTCTACCTGTACCTTCAACCCCCTAGCGAGGGTGAGTAACAAACCTAAAATTTTAAATGGAAAGTGGGGTCGAGTGATATATCATTAGAAAGGGCACAAAATTATCTTTTCAATGATACCTAATTTGGTGTATTTACTTGAATAGTTATGAAAAAAGCAAGAACATTTACTCGATATTTTTGGTGTTAATGAAAATGCGAAAAAAACGGCATTTTTATCACTACTACATTCCTCAATTTCTCTCGTG